>VZTG01006051.1:128173-141658 GCA_013397845.1 Melanocharis versteri
GCGGAACGCGCCCCCCCCCCCCCAGCCACCCCGGCGTGTCCCGCAGGTACAGCCACGTGCGGAGGAGCTGTCGGAGCTGTACCGAGAGCTGAGCCAGCACCCGGGGCTCAGCACCGCCTGCCTCGGCCCCGACCTCACCACCCAGTACGGGGGCAAGTACTGCAGCCTCTACACCGGTACGGGGATGGGGAGGACTGGGGGGGGCACAGGGGTCCGAGGAGTCACTGCCTGCCTGGTGGGGATGCAGCTGGTGTCCTCACCCTGCTCCCTGCAGAGTGGTCGCAGCGGGACCTGGCAAGGGCTGAGAACATCAAGTTCTGCCGTCAGTACCTCATCTTCCACGATGGAGCCTCCATTGTCTACTCGGGGCCCGCTGGCACCTGCTCTGAGATCAAGGACGAGTGAGTCTCATCCCGCTCCCCACACGGGGTCCCTCGGGGTAGCGATAGTGGGGGGCTGATGGGCACCTACCCACTCACCCACAGGCTGCTGAGCCGCGAGTCTCCCAGCGGGACGCTGAAGGCTGTCCTGCGCAAGGTCCCTGGCAAGGACAAGGAGAAGGAGAAGCAGTTCCTGGAGGTGAGGAGGGGGTCTGGGGAAAACAGATACTCACTGGGGCTCGGGGCTGGATCCAGTCTGTGTCTTGGGGCCTCCCTGGCATCTCTGCCCTCAGATCTGGGATCAGAACCGGAAGGTGAAGAGCATCGACCTGACAGCACTGGACAAGCACGGCAGCGTCTACGATGATGGTGAGGGGCCAAAGAATGCCAGGGAATGTGGGGTTCCAGGGGACAGGATGGCCAGTGCTGACCTGTCCCTGCAGACCAGTTTGGGTGCCTTGCCTGGTCTCACTCAGAGACCCACCTGCTCTATGTGGCGGAGAAGAAACGTCCCAAGGCTGAGTCCTTCTTCCAGAGCAAAGCCCCCGAGCTGGGCACCTCTGACGAGGACACGGGGCACCCCAAGAAGGAAGATGCACCCATCAAGGTGGGGTCTCCCCACCCTGGGTCAGGTGGGGCCTGGCTGTGTGGCTGTGGGGCTGACCAGGCTGTGCCACAGGGCGAGCAGTTCGTGTACCATGAGGACTGGGGGGAGACGCTGACCACCCGCAGCGTGCCTGTCCTCTGCATCCTAGACATCGAGGGCAACAGCATCTCGGTGCTGGAGGGCATCCCGGAGCACCTCTCTCCTGGCCAGGTCAGGATGGGGAGCTGCAGGGAACCAGAGAAGGGAGGTTTTGGGAGCCAGCAGCATTTTGAGCTGCTGATCTCCCCTCTCCCCACAGGCTTTCTGGTCACCTGAGGACACCGGCGTGGTGTTCGTGGGCTGGTGGCACGAGCCTTTCCGCCTGGGGCTGCGGCACTGCACGAACCGCCGGTGAGTCCCCACAGGGCGCCCCGCAGCCCAGCCCTGCTGGTAAGACCCTGCAGGGCACCTGCCCCACAGCCTGGCCCCCCAGCCCCGCTGTGACACCCCTCTGTGCCGGCAGGTCGGTGCTCTGCTACGTGGACCTGACAGGCGGGAGATGTGGTAAGCAGCGCACGCCCCGACCCTGCCGGTGCCCTGGCTCCCCTGCAGCCCCTCACCCTCCCCTCGTGCCCATGCAGAGCTGCTCTCTGAGGACACCAGGGCCGTGTGGTCACCGCGACTCAGCCCCGACGGCTGCCGCATCGTCTACCTGGAGAACAATGTCCTGGGCCCCCACCAGCAGTGCGGCCGCCTCCGCATGGTGAGCAGCACCGGGGGGATGCTGGCAGGCACCAGGGAGGTGCCAGGGTGCCCATGCTGGGGTGGGGCTGACAGGAGGGCGGTGGTGTCCCCTCCTTAAGCAGCAGCGGGGGCAGGCAGGCTGAGACCCTGCAAAACTTGCCCTGTGCCATGTCTCCTGCAGTACGACTGGTACACCAAACACACCAGCACGGTGCTGGAGGCTGTGCCACGGCAAGCATGGGGTGAGTACAGCTCTGGGGGTGTTGGGGGGGACTCAGGGGGATGCTGAGTGCCGCCACTCTCATCACAGGTGCCTTCCCGGGAATTTACTGCGGCGCACTGCCAGGGATGTGCTGGGCGGCCGACAGCCGCAGGATCCTGCTGGACACAGCCCAGCGCAGCCAGCAGGTGAGGGGGTGGCAGGGGACACAAGGGGGGCCTGCCTGGGCCAGGGCTCCACTGGACTCTGCCTTCATGCCCCTAGGATGTGTTCGTGGTGGACACGGCGACAGGCACCGCAACTTCGCTGACAGCTGGTGAGTGACGGGCCAGTGGGGCCATGCTGGAGCCAGGGGTGGGGAGAGGGTCACACCTGCAGGTCTGACCCCCCTTCTCCCCAGATGCCCCCCAGGGAAGCTGGTCTGTCCTCACCATCGATCGGGACCTCTTGGTGGTCAGATTCTCCACCCCTAGCTGCCCCCCCATGTTGGTAAAGTCACGTACCACTCCCCAGTGCCCACCAGCCCCTTGGCACAGGCACTGACCCCTCTCCCCAGTGCCCACCAGCACCTTGGCGAGGGCACTGACCCCTCTCCGTGCACAGAAAGTGGCTGTCCTGCCTGCCGCCGGCCGTGAGGCACAGACACAGTGGATCTGCCTGCAGGATGCACCCCCTGTGCCCGGCATCAGCTGGGGCATCCGCACCCTGCAGCCCCCACCAGAGCAGGAGCACCCCCAGTACGGTGAGTGCCTGAGGCAGGGTCAGGCTGTGCTCCACCACCCTCACTGATCCCTGACACCCCCCTCCCTGCCTCCACAGCGGGCTTGGACTTTGATGCCATCCTGATGCGCCCAAGCGAGGGTCCCACTGCCCAGAAGCCCCCCTTGGTCGTGATGCCCCATGGTAAGAGCTTGTCCCCACCGCACTGTACCCCAGCCAGGCGGCGTCACCCCCCCTTTGCCTTTGCCATTTGCAGGGGGTCCCCACACTGTCTTCACGGCCGGGTGGATGCTGTACCCGGCGGCGCTGTGCCGCGTGGGCTTTGCTGTGCTGCTGGGTAAGTGACACCTGGGCTCTGGGTGACACAGCACCCATGGAGGGGCCGGGGTGGGGACACGAAGGAGGAAGAGCTCTGATGCTGCCCCCCACGCAGTGAATTACCGTGGCTCGCTGGGCTTTGGCCAGGACAGCGTGGCCTCCCTGCCAGGCAACGTGGGCACACAGGACGTACGTGATGTGCAGGTAAGGCCTGGCCCATGGTCCTGAGGCACGCTGTGCTCCTGTGGGTGCCCCGAGCAGGGACAGCGGGGCTGCCTGCTCAGTGAGTGTTCCCTGTGGCGGCAGCTCTGCGTGGAGCGGGTGCTGCAGGAGGAGACGCTGGATGCCAGCCGGGTGGCACTGGTCGGCGGCTCGCATGGGGGCTTCCTGGCGTGCCACCTCATCGGGCAGTTCCCTGACACTTACCACGCCTGTGTGGTCCGCAACCCTGTGGTGAACATCGCCTCCATGGTGACCACCACCGACATCCCAGACTGGTGAGTACTGCTACCCCCAGCCTCCCAGGCTGCTTGCCATCCTGGCTGCACACGTGCCCTCAACTGTCTTGCCCGCAGGTGCCTGACAGAGATAGGGCTGCCCTACAAACCAGATGCCCTACCAGACCCAGCCCAGTGGACAGAGATGCTGCACAAGTCACCCATACGCTATGTTGACCAGGTATGTCACTGTCCCCATCCCTGTCCCTGTCCCCAACAGCTGTGCCAGTGCTGAGGCCCTGCTGCTCCTGCAGGTCCGTGCACCCGTGCTGCTGATGCTGGGAGAGGACGACCGGCGTGTGCCCCCCAAGCAGGGGCTGGAGTATTACCGTGCCCTCAAGGCCCGGGGGGTGCCCACACGGTGAGTGGGGTGCTGGGGGCTTGAGCTGTGGGGTACAGACACAGCACTAATCCCTGTCTCCCCTCCAGGCTGCTCTGGTACCCAGGGAACAACCACGCACTGGCTGGCGTTGAAGCCGAAGCGGATGGCTTCATGAACATGGCACTGTGGCTGCTCAAGCACCTGCAGTGCTAAGGCTGCTGACCCCTGCTGCTGACCCCCACAATAAACGATGTAGTTCAGGACCTCGGCCACTCTAGCAGTAGTGCTGTTACCGGTGTCATCTCCACTCCTGGTGCCCCAAGGAGCTGGTGGCCACTGGACCTTTCACCTGCCCGGATGAGCTGCCGGGGTTGTGCTGGGCCATGGCAAGGGTGGCCCCTGCCCGGCCATGCGGAGCAGCGGGAGCGGCTGGAGGGAGGGCTGGCACCGGCCGGGGCGCTGGCGCCGGGCTGCTCCGCGTGCCTTGGCCCGCTTCCCACTGCGGGCGGCAGGCGCCGGCAGCCCAGCCCGGCAGAGAACAGCCCCATGGCCACAGGGACCGAGAAGGGTGTGGAGGTGGGCAAGGGGACTCAGGGGAACTGTGTGGGTGGGCACGAGCACGGGGGGTGAGCTTACCCCCCTCCGGCGCGGCCCTTCCCTCACCCAGGCGGCCGACGGCCCCGCTGCCTGCTACCGGGAGCTGAGCCGCTTCCCTGCCGTCACCCGCGCCGCCCTCAGGGCCGCGGCTGAGGGCCAGACCTTCCTGCTCTACACCGGTGAGTGGCGGGCTCGGCCACCCCCGCGCCTTTGGCCCGGTGTGAGCGGGCGCTGACGGCCCCGTCCGTCCCTCAGAGTGCAGCCGCCCCGACCTGGCCCGCCGGCGGCCCCTGCGCTTCGGCCGCCACTACAGCCTGCGGCGCACAGCCGGCCGCGAGGGCCTCGCCGTCAGCCGGACCGCGCTCAGCGCCGCGATCCACAACCAGTACGGCACGGGCGGGCTGCGGGACGGGACGCTGTGCCCGTGGCACGGCCGGTGGCCGTGGCGCTCCCGGGGCCCACAGCGCATCGCCTCCCTCAGCCTCCGTCCCTCCCGCCCTCAGGCTCCTCAGCCAGGACTCGCCCACGGGGCAGCGCCGCGCCGTGCTCCAACGCTGCCCGCGGCAGGGCCACGAGCTGCTGGAGGTAAGGCGGCTGTCCCGGTCACTCACCGGGGTGGCTGGAGTGCCAGTGCGGGGTGGTGGGCACTGTGTACACGGTGTGCCGGTGCTGACCCCCGGCCCCCCAGGTGTGGGACAGCGGGGGATGCAGCCACAGCGTGGATCTCACGGCGCTGGGGAAGCACGGAGAGGTCTACACGGAGGGTAGGGCCCATTCCCCATGGTCCCTGCCCGCAGCAGGGGTGAGCCTGGCATGGCCAGCAGCCCTGGTGCCTACCTGGCACCAGCTGTGCCTGTGCCAGGCTGGGTTTTGGCACCTTCTTGCCATGCCAGGGCCCTTTGCCTGCCTGGCCTGGTCACACTCGGAGACACGGGTCCTCTATGTGGCTGAGAAGAGCCGGCCCAAAGGACAGCCTCCCTGCCCCTGGGATGTGCCAGGAGCAGCCTGGCCAGCTGCAGAGGATGAGGATGAGGAGGTAGGTGCCCCGTGAGTGTGTTCAGTGCACCCCCACGCATGCCATGTGCACTGTGAGCATGGCACATGCCCCATGGACATGACATGCACCCCCTGAGCGTGCTGTGCACCCCCTGAGCATGCTGTGTACCCCATGAGTGTATCATGGACAGAGCTCCATGCCTGGGGCCACCGGCCATGAGGCTGATGGGTCTGTGCCACAGGGCGAGCAGTTTGTGTACCACGAGGACTGGGGGGAGGCCCTGAGTACACGCAGCGTGCCTGTCCTCTGCATCCTAGACCTGGAGGGCCTCAGCCTGTCAGTGCTGGAGGGAGTCCCAGAGCACCTCTCCCCTGGCCAGGTCAGGATGGGGTGCAGGGAGCACCCCAGGGGACCCAGCCTGGGGCTGTGGGATGAGCCTGGCTGTCACACAGGCCCTGTGGTCCCCGGATGACCATGGAGTGGTGTTCGTGGGCTGGTGGCACAAGCCCTTCCGCCTGGGGCTGAACGCCTGCTCCAACAGGAGGTGGGTCCCAGCCAGCAACCAGCGCCATGCCAGGATGCCCGTGCAGTACCAGCACAGTGGGGATCCAACCTTACCCACACTTTCCCCCCAGGTCAGGGATTTTCCACTTGGACCTGGCCAGCGGGTGCTGCGGTGAGTGCTGGGGCCCTGGGGGGTGCCCTGGGGGTCCCTGGGGTGCTGACCCCTTGCTGTCCACAGAGCTGCTCTCAGCAGAGGATAGTTCTGCCTGCTCCCCTCGGCTGAGCCCTGATGGCCAGCGCCTGCTCTACCTGGAGGGGGTTGTGGGGGGGCCCCACCGGCAGTGCCTGCGCCTGCGCATGGTGAGTTGGGCCTCACAGGCACCAGGCACGGCTGTGCCACCTTGTGCTGCCAGCACAGTGCCCAGCCCAGGTGTCACAGCCTCTCACAGTGCCTGGCTGGGGTGGGGGTGTCCCCAAGCCTCCCTGCCTCAGTTTCCCCTGGCACGGGTCCATCCCTGACCACTGGCTCTCCCCAGCTCACCTGGCAGACAAGGCAGACGGTGACAGTGCTCGACGTGGTGCAGGAGCCCACGGAGGGTGAGCAAGGCATGGGCAGAGCTGGGTTCTGATGGGGGGCTGGTGCCACCCCTGCCAGGTGCCCACAAGACCTGCTCACTAGCCCAGTGCTCTGCCCCACTTGCAGCCTTCGCTGGGCTCTACGCAGAGGCGCTGCCACCGCGGTGCTGGGCAGCCGACAGCCGGCGAGCCGTGCTGGGCACTCCTCAACGGAGCCGCACCGTGAGTCCTGGGGATGGCAGGGCCAGGGGTGTGACCCACACACCCCATGGTGACACCGCTGCCTGTGCTCTGTGCCCCCACAGGACCTGCTGCTTGTGGATACAGAGGCAGCCACCGTCACCAACCTGACAGCAGGTACATGGCACTGGCCACCCACGGTGCCCTAGTGAGCAGCTGTGATCACCAACATGTGTTCTGTCCCCAGGGTCACCTGAAGGGTGCTGGGAGCTGCTCACTCTCCAGTGGGACCTGTTGGTGGCCACCTGCTCGGCCCCCCACCACCCCCCCAGCCTGGTGAGCAGAGCCCTGGCACAAAGTGGCACAGTGGGATACGGTACAGTGGTGTGCAGCCAGGCACAGCACAGTGGTGTGGCACACATGGCGTGGTGTGGCACGGCATAGGGAGCCATAGTGTGCTGTGGCAGAGCCAGATCCAATATGACACAGCCTTGGCATGGCACAGCCTTGGCATGGCACGGACCCAGTGCCATCCATTGCGTATGCCCAGGTGGTGGCCGTGCTGCCTCCAGCAGGCCAGGAGTTGCCCCTTGGCTGGGTGCCGGTGGAGGACACTCCAACAGTGCCTGGTATCACCTGGAAGACTCTGACGGTCCAGCCACCCTGCAGTGGGCAAGGCCCTGCTGCACAGGGTGAGTGCCCGGGGGCCCGTGCTGCACCTCGGTGCTGCCTGGGTGCCAGGGACCCTCGGGAGTGGGGGGTGGGCAGGGTGCTGGGTGCCCGGGGTGGTGCTGCTGAGCAGGACCCCTTCCCTGGCACAGACACACAGGCTTTTGAGGCCCTGCTGCTGAGCCCCTCAGATGACACAGCACCGCACCCCCTCATCGTGTGCCCCCATGGTGAGTGAGGGGACAGTGGGGACACCCTGGCAGTGCTGGTGGCACCCCAGGTGATGCCCATGCTGGCCCCAGGTGGCCCCCATGCCGTCTTCGATGCCCGCTGGCGCCCGAGCATGGCTGCACTGTGCCGGCTGGGCTTTGCCGTGCTCCTGGGTGAGTGCTGGGGAGCATGGGGACATGTGGCCCTGTGTCCCAGTGGAGACATGGCACCCACGGCCCTGTCTCCTCAGTGAACTACCGTGGCTCCCTGGGCTTTGGCCAGGCCAGCATCAACTCTTTGCTTTCCCGTGTGGGTGAGCAGGATGTGGCAGACACCCAGGTGAGAGGTGCTGGGCTAGGGGTGCTGAGGGGATGCTGCTGGGAGGATGCTGATGTTTGGGTGCCAATGGTGGGTGCCCCACGGGTGCAGCTGGCAGTGGAGCAGGCGCTGCACAGGGAGCCGCTGGACTCGCACCGCCTGGCCCTGCTGGCTGGCTCCCATGGAGCCTTCATCGCCCTCCACCTCCTCGCCCGTGAGCCCGAGCGTTACCAAGCCTGTGCCCTGCGCAGCCCCGTCTCCAACCTGCCCGTGCTGCTGGGCACCTCTGACATCCCTGACTGGTGAGTGCCAGCCCTCCATCCTGTGCCGTGCCAGGCCATGTCCCTGTGACACCTACCAGTGTCTCTGTGCCGCAGGCGCTACACCTCCCTGGGGCTGCCCTACTCCTTCGAGCGGGTGCCACGTGCCGAGGAAGTGGCCACCATGCTACTGCACTCGCCCATTGCCCAGGCAGCCCAGGTAAGGCAGGGTCAGGATGGGTGTGGGGTGCTGGGTGTGGGGTGTCAGGCACCCACTGAGGGCAGCACTGCAGGTGCAGACACCGGTGTTGCTGTGCGTGGGCGCCCGGGACCGGCGCGTCAGCCCCACGCAGGCGCTGGAGCTGTACCGGGTGCTGCGAGCCAGGGGTGTGCCAGCACGGTGAGTGGGGTGCAGCTGGGAGCAGGGAGGGAGCTCTGAGGTGCTGGATGAGCATCCTCCCATCCTGTCCCTCCCCACAGGCTGCTGTGGTACCCAGAGGGCGGCCACGCACTGGCTGGTGTGGAGACGGAGGCCGATGTCTTCAAGAACTGTGCCCACTGGTTCCTCCAGCACCTGGGGCAGCCCAGGCGGGATGGGACAGGCTGGCACAGCCCCTAGTGCCCACGGTGGTCCTGGGCTATGCCAGCCCCAGGGTGACTGCTGGCCCTGGGGACCACACCAGGACCAGAGGCAGACTGAGATGTGGGTTGGGGTTTGGTGTTAAATAAACATGAGATCCTGTGCAGTGCCGACCCCTGTGGCCACAGCTGTGCCTTTATTGTGCAGTGATCGCTGTGCCAGGCAGGGAATGCCAGCTCAACCCATCTTCATCACCTTGTCGATCCAGTTGACGTAGAGGGAAACGCGGATGAAGAGGGCGGGCTGGTCGGTGCGGGCACAGACACGGGAGGGGGTGATCACCCCCTCCAGCACCCAGCAGTCAGCGGTGAGGCAAGCCAGTGGTCCACCGTAATCGCCCTGTGGCATGCAGAGAGCGGTGTCACCCTGGTGCCGGCACCTGCCGCCTCCCTGGGGTGGGTGTCCCCAGCCCAGCTCACCTCGCAGGCACCCACACCAGCACGCAGCGGGGCAGTGCACAGCTCGCTCTCCTTCAGGCGCCCACGCAGCGCCCTGTTGCACTCGCTGTGGGCCAGCACCGGCAGCTGTGCCACATTCAGCACGCTGCCATCCGCCGTGCCTGCGGGCAGAGAGCACCGGGCAACAGGCATGGGATGCAGCGGTGGGCATGCAGGGATACAGGGGAGTGGCACAGGCAGGGGGTGCTGTGGGCAGGGAATGGCATGCACAGGAGGATGTCATTGCAGGGGGATGTGGAAGGGAGATGTTGTGGAAGAGGGAGGCCATGGACAGGGTGATACCACAGGCAAGGGATGCTGTAGGCAGGGGCATGGAATGGGCAGGAAAACACCATGGAAGGGAGATGCTGTGAACAGGGATATACCAGGGACCTGGGGGTTGCTGTGAGCAAGGGATACTTCAAGCCAGGGATGCTGTGGGCAGGGAGATGCCATGGGCATGGGGATGCTGTGGGCAGGGGGATGGAATGGCATGGGCAGGCGCTGTACTGAACAGGGAATCCCCAGGGGCTGCCCGTGGCAGGTACCTCTGGTTTCTCCCCAGCCGGCGATCTCGCAGACAGTGCCCGCAGGCACGACGTAGCGCTCGGGGGGCAGGCAGATCAGGGCCACACGCCTGGTCAGAGCAGCTGGCCTGTGGCAAGAGGGGCAGTGGGACACGGTGCCAGCCTGGCCAGTGGTGGAGCATGGCAGAGGCCGAGGCACAGCTGGTCACCTTGCCAGCTTCAGCATCACCAGCTGGGACTCGGAGGGGCCGCAGACAATCCGCACAATGGGGATGGTCTGTTGGTCAGGGTCCCCAGGGCCAGGGTCCTTGAAGAGCGTCCCCAGCTGCACCTCATAGCCCGTCAGGTCGGCATCGCTGCGGGACAGGGACATGAGGGCACAGGGGGGTCCCAGCACCCCACGCCCCAGCCCCAGCCTTACCAGGAGGAGAAGCACTGGCGCGTGCTGATCACCCACTGCTCCTTCACCAGGGACCCCCCACAGAAGTGCACGCCGGCCCTGCGGGGACAGGGGTGAGCTCTGGGGGGACACTGAGTACATGGCAGTGCATGTGGGACACCTGCTCACCGGTTGCGGATGCTGACAGTCCAGGGCGAGTTGCCGGGCTGGCCACCAACGATGCGCCCCTTCTGCTGCAGCCTCTCGTCCCGCTGGCCACACTGCTCAAACGTCACTGCGTCTGTGGGCAGGGTGGGCATCAGCCACGGTTGTACCACCAGCACCCACCCCAGGGTGCCCACCCAGCACCCGTGGGCCCCACCTGCATTTTCCATGATGGAGGGCACTGCGCTGCCAGCTGCAGAGAAAAAACGGAGGGTGGCACTGGCACAGGATCCAACCACCCTGAGGGGACCAAAATCATTCTGTGTGTGGGTCCCCTCTAGCTCTGCAGGGATGGGGGTAGGGGCTCACAACAGGGCTTGATGGCGCAATAGTCAAAGGGAGTACGGGGGTCCATGGTGTAGCACCAGGGGCCATGGCTGTCGTTATCGGGGTTGCGGCAGTAGTTCTCCTCCAGGTGTGCCTCAGGGTGGGTGGCGGGCGAGATCCTGCCAGGAGAAAGTCACCATCACTGTCATCATCCCCATCCTCATCCCCATTCCCATCCCTGTCCCCACCACCCCCCCTCGCACACTCACTGGGGCACGTGGGGTGTCTGGGCAGCCCAGGGCTGGCAGGTGATGCCCTTGCGCGTCTTGCTGACGTGGCCGTGGTAGTGCTTGCCGTGGCCATGGTAGCACTCTGGGGACAGGCAGGGAGGGCTGGTACCCCTGGCAGGGGCACTGGGGTGGGCACCCAGGGACAGGTGCCCAGGGTGGCTCACCTTGGGCATCCTGCTCATCGGGGCAGCGGCGGATGTGGAAGCAGAAGGCGATGCGGATGGTGGGGCGGGAAGTGAAGCACCATGGTGCCTCTGATCCATCGGGGTTGCGGCAGTAGTTCTCCTGCAGGTCCCTGGAGGAGGGGCCACATGGTTGTCCCCCCTCAATCCCACAATCATGGGTGCTGCCCACCACCACCCTCATGGGGTGCACGGCCACCCCCTTACTTGCATGGGTACTTCTCAGGCACAAAGTGGTGCTTATGGGGCACCTGGGAGTCCCAGCGCTGGCAGGGGATCCCCGACACGGTGACATTCACGCGGCCGCGGTAGCCTTCACCCTTGCCCCTGAAGCAGCCGTTGGTGACATTGACAGGCCGTGGGCGTTTTTCTGCTTGTGTGGCCAGAGAGAGGGGCAGAGTAGCAGGGTCAGGGTGGCACCCAAGACCCTCAGGCCTAGCTGTGCATGATGCTGGTGGGGACTTACTGCAGACGCGGATGCGGCAGTACTCGCGCTCCTGCCCAGGGTCGGTGGTGTAGCACCAGGGCCGCTCGGAGCTGTCAGGGTTGCGGCAGTAGTTGTCATCCAGCCCCTTGTCAGGGTACCTGGGCCAGAGACAGGGAGCAGCAGTTGACGTGGCACCATCACCCCAGCACCTGGCACAGCCAGGGCACTGCGCTGCTGGGCACTGGGGGCTAGTACTTGTTGGGGTGGTAGGGGTGCTTGTGTGGGTGCTGCAGGTCCCAGCGCTGGCACTCCGTTCCTGACTCGGTGTGGTCCACGGTGCCACGGTAATCCTCCCCATTGCAGGTCATGCAGACAGCTGCCAACAACTGCAGGGCTCAGTGTGGGGGAAACACAGCACAGGGTGACCCCGGGACGTGGCACTCACCATCCTCACACTTCTTTATCCCGCAGCTCTGGTGCCGGACACTGGGATCAACAGTGTAACACCACGGGCCCCGCTTGTCCCGGTCAGGGTTTCGGCAGTAATTCTCCTCCAGCCCATTGTGGAGGGATGGCAGAAACCTGCTGGCAGCAGAGTGGGTAGGAGAGCTGCCAGGAATCCTTTGCTCCGGAGCGGGCACAGCCAGGATGATGCGCTACCCCCATCAGTGCCATTGCCCCAAGCTGTCCCCATTGCTCCTGCGCTATCCCACACTGTCCCCATCCCATTCCCCATTGCCCCATGCTGCCCAGGGTAGGTGCCACGGGACAGCCAGGGACACAGGGGCACCTGTGGTCATGCGGTGTCATGGCTTGCCAATGCTGGCAGCGCAGCCCCTTCTCCGTCATGGCCTGTGTGCCGCGGTAGCCGAAGCCGTCGCCCACGATGCAGTCTCGCAGGTAGTCTGAGCAGAGCCAGGCACTTCTTCAGAGCCGCAGGGCCAGGTCAGGGCACAGGGGCGATGAGGAGTCCTGTGCCAGGTGGCCTGTGCCCAGCCTGTGGTGTCCCCATGCCTGCCCATGGCACCAGCCCACCTTTCTTCTGGTACAGGTCATAGCGGATGTTTTTCTGCAGCTGGATGCGGGGTGAGTGCTGAGTCCAGGGCAGCAGCTGGCACAACTGGCTCTGCTGGTCATGGTGGAAAGCCCTGGGAGGCACAGCGGGAGTCTGGCACGGCACCATGTGAAGCCAGGGCCTGCTCATGTGGGTCACACGCACGAGCACGCAGTATCCAAGTGCAGAGAGTGACCCCGTGCTGTGGCCCCTGCGCTCTCATCTACCCCGCGGTGGCACTGTGTCCTGCTCACCGGCAAGCCAGGCTGGTGGCACAGCGCTGGGCACACTGCTCCGCAGTGCCCGGCTCCGGCAGCAGTGGCGGTGGGTCCGTGGGCACCCCCAGCAGCTCGGTGGCTCGCAGGCGCTGGAAGTCATTGAGGGGTGAGCGGTGGCCTGGGGAGTGTGGCAGGAGCTCAGCGTGCCCATGGGGGCACAGCATGAGCACTGGGGCCCTCTGTGGAGTGTCGCATCCCTGCCCATGGAGCAGGATATCCCTGTCCCTCAGAGCATGGGATCTCTGTTCCACAGAGCATGGGATCCGTGTCCCATGGAGGAGGGGAACTCTTGTCCTATGGAGCATGGGATCCATGTAATATGGAGCAGGGGATCCCTGTCCTATGTCCTGAACCACGTGCCGTGGAGCAGGAGGGTCCCTGCCCTACATCACCCGCTGCAGTTCCCTGCTTCCGGCTGCCCCCCTCCGCAGTGGGACAGGGCATGGCCAGCAGGCTCCCGGCCTGGCCGCTGGCCCTGCCTTGGGCCCCGCACTGCCCCGCGCCCTCCAGCCCCACGGAGACCCAGCCTAGGGCCCTACCTGAGCCCAGAGCCGCGGCCAGGGCGAGCAGGACCCCCAGCACGGGCTGCATGGCGGCGGCCCCGCGTCCCCGGGCCGCTGGAGCTCGGGACGGCCCCGAGCAAATATTTGCGGCCGGGCGCGGGGCCAGGCGGGGCCGGGG
>VZTG01006051.1:142147-191412 GCA_013397845.1 Melanocharis versteri
TGGGCGCCGCGCCCGAGAGTGCTCGGCGGGGCCGGGCGGGAGGCGGAGCGGGCCCGGGGCTTCAGGCGGCTGGGCCGGCCCGGGCTGTACCGGGTGAGCCTCGGGGCTTCGCCGGGAGCGGCCCAGGTGCTGTCGGTGGCGGCAGCCGGCTCTGGCTGTGACAAAACCTGTGTGGGCGTTCCGGGTTCTCCCCGCTCACCGCGACCGGCCCGGCGCCGTGGGAGCGCAGGTGGGTGTCCAGGTAGCTGGCGGAGTTGCGTGCTCCTCGGGGACAGGTGGCTGTCCCAGGCAGGGTGGCCGGGCAGCCCCTCGGCTCTGCCCGTGTGGGGCTCCGTGGGCCCCGCCGCTTCCCAGGGCTGACCTTGGCTCCGGGCACTGGGAGCGTGCCTAACAGCGGAGGCTGTTCGGGGAGGGACAGACCTACAGGCAGACTTTATCTTCAGTCCCTAGTGTAGGTGACCAAGGGCAAGTTAGTAGTTCTGCCGCCCAAAAAGGTGTAAATGCCGGATATTCCTTGTGGCCTCCCTGGTTTCTTGGAAGCAACAGGCTGCAGAGTGGCTCGCCCAAGTTTCCAATGCCCATCGAGTCCACCGGCCTGGATTTACTGAGTTTTGCCACAGGTCTGGAGTTGGCAGGCGTGTGTTTTTGGAGTGTAACTAGGTCCTGCTGCTCAGGGTGGAAGGTGTGGGCAGGGGGATGTGGGACCTGGCTGTAGAGTTTGTGCTTGCTCCCTGAGGTGCAGCGTCTCCCTCAGTCGTGGAGCTTTGGGCTCCTAGGCTTGGGAAAACACCGCTGGCATTCACCTGTCCAAAATGAGATTAAAAGCTTCTTTTTGTGTTAAAAAACCCAAGAATTTGCCTATTTTCTCTTAGCCCTTCCAGGCAAGAGCTTCTTTCCATCACCCATTGCTCTTGCATGATAGACTACTAATGCCTCTTGCCTTGCGAGTACTGTTCTTAACAAAACTTGCTATTTAACTTTCTATGTGGAATGCTGTCTCTTTTCACCTTTAGCTTTACAGATTCCTTTCCTCACTTTAGGAGTTTCTAATTCTTGGGTTTCTTCGCACAGTCTCTGCTGCTATACCGAACATCCTAAACCACTTATTCATTCTTCCCGATGCTTGTCATTGCACTCTTCTATCCTAAATATAGGGTAGTATGCCAACGGAAGGAGCTTGAGAGCAAGCTGAAGTGCTGGGAACACCACTGTTTACTCAGAGGAGTAATCAGCAAAGCCTGGCTGATTCCAGGTCGCGCCGACTCCTTGCTGCAGGAGTTCACGCTCACTTCTTTGGGAGTTGGCACAAATGCTCCAATAACTGGGAGATGCTGCTGACAGCGCCTGCTGGCTTAGACATACCCATTTCTTTAAGCATTGTGTAAATAGAGTAGCAAATTGTGCTTAATTGTTGGTATCAGACCTGGAGAACCAGTAAGATTTATGAGGCTGATAGCAGTAAGGTGTTCTGCTCTCGCTGTGTACCAGTAAGTTTTGTATGGGATTTGTTGACCCCAAGCACTTGTCTGCTTTTAGAAATGCTGATACACGTTGGTGACTTATCCACTCTGTTCTCTTCGTCTCCCAGTGCCCGGAGTGCTGAGCTCGGCTGCTCTCGGAAACGAAGGAGGATGTGTGACAGGTAGAGTGGGACTCTGCCAGCTTCAGCCACGAAGCTCCTGGTCAGAGCTGGCCCAACGCTCTGGCCGTGACTTGTCTTCCACAGGCGGCTGCTCTGGAGGAATTCTGGCCTGCCCCTCTTGGGCAGAGCCGTGCTCTGACAGCGAGGGTTGGAGGGAGCCCTGCTGCATCCTGGCTTGTGTGAGCGTGCTGGCAGACAGGCCTGAGAGGTGCTTTGGGGCTCTGCACTAAAGAGCAGAATCCCACCAAGTGGTCCTGCTGGGCACTGAGGGAGAAGAGAACTGTGTGGTTGCAGCAGCTGGGTCCTGGGGGAGTTTTCATGCTTTAGTGTCTGCAGCACAGGTGTGAGGTGCAGTGCATTGTCAGCCTGGCAGAGAAGGTGTGATGGTTCTGCCCTGGCAGGAGTGGTGTTGCTCAGCAGTAGGAATGGTGTCTCCTTGCCTTTTCCATGTTCCTTGGAGAGATAATGAGACAAATTGGCCTGGAGAGATAGCAGGGTGCTGTGCCAGCCTGGGGAGGAACTCCAGCTGATGGAGTAAAAGTCTGTCTCATTCTGTCAGTAACAGCTTATCTGAAAAGTTTTGTGGGGATGATTTTGGGTGGTTTGTGCCTTTACTCCTCTTAGCTGAGGAATAGTACTGAAGAGTTAAGTCTAGTGATAATTAATTTGAGTGAGGAAAATGCAAACGCTGAATTCTTCTTAGGCAAACAGGGGTCATGTAAATAAATGCCTTTGGCATTCTTTGTGGTGCTTGCAGACTGTCTACCAATTACTTCTGGTCTCTTGCTGAATCAGTGGGAGGCTGTTGCTCCTTGAGCTCCGAGTACTTTGGCGGTGATTTGGGCGAAATACAAATAAACACAGTTGGATTGACCTAGAGTATCTGAGCTGTTGGTATGCTGAAAATGTTTGTTCTTAGGATGTTTGTGCAGTCTGGAGAGCTCTGTACCTTAAACCCAGTTTGCAAAGGACTGTGATCTCGTTTAAGCTGTGAAAAATAAAATATCAACCCGTAGAACCTGTGCTTTTAGGGCTTGTTCTGTGAGATTGAATTTGAGCAAACTACTAAGGTGCTGCTGGATGGAAAGTTAATGTATTAACCTGTGTGAACACTCTAGGTAGGTGCACATCCTAGTCTGGTGCCTTTTTCTGTGTATCTCCCTGCGCTTATCTGTTGGCTGAAACTGTCTCTGGTTCAGCTTTTCTGGGATAGAATTCGAGCTTGCCAGCAAGAAAGATGGTTGTATATGTGTGATATTACCAATATTTTTGTCAGGGGATTTTTCATGAGCATCTGAACTGATCTGCTGATGCAGCAGTGTCTGAAGGAGATGATCCAAGTCCCCTGTGCAATGCCTGAGCTGGTCACCTGGGGACCAGCAGAAAGCTCCCTGGCTCTTGTGCCTGGTTTGTGAGCTGTTCTGGGTGAGTGAGGAGACAGGGCAGGGTGAGTGGCATGGCTTTGATTGGAGTTGGGGAGGCAGCGGTGGCCTCCTGTTTTCCTGAATGCCATGTCCTGCTCAAGGTCACGTCAGTGCTGGTTTTTTTGGAGCCTTGAGGCACCCTAGGAGATTCCCTGAAATCTCTGCCCATGGCAGCAGTGCAGCCTTGCAGGGTTCATCCACGTCTGGGCTCCTGTGGTGGGACCCAGGAGCCAGAGGGGGCTGCAGGGCTTCTGAGTGCTCCCACATCTCCTTACTGTGGCCCTTGCACATGTCTGTGGAGAGCTCACAATGGCTCCCAAACCTCAACACAAAGGGTGTTCAGCCACGTGGCCCCTGGCTGTGTCACTGCCAGGCCATGCCAGCGGCACTGCACTTTTCCCAGGGTGAGGTAGCAGAAGGTTGTGTGGGAAGGCTGAGCTTGGTCAGCCTCCCTGCTTTTGGAGCAGAGAGGTCAGACCCCAGACATGCCATTGTGGTGCCTGCAGCCACCTTGCTCAGCTGGCCTGTTTTGTCCCTGGGTTAGCTTTCTACAGTTTAGTAACCTGGATTGTCCATGGAGGGAGCCTGTCCCCAGCCAGGAGGAGTTTGCCAACAGCCCAGCACTGCAGGGGGAAAAGAAGTGAGGCCCAGCCTGGCAGAGGAGGAGGTGGGCATGGTCCCTGTGGTGGGATAGATCAGAGCAAGTGGTCACCTCAGCCGCCCTCGTGGTTTGATGCTCTTAAAAGAGCCCTTGTCTTTCTCTGCTTTCAGCTGTGCCCTCTTGCCTCCTCCCAGGGACCAGCTGTGGTGCTGAGCTAATGGACTGGCCAGTTGATTCTGCTGATTTGGCATAAAGTTGGTGTTTTTTTCAGCTTGACCCTTTATTCACTTTGCAAGGCTTTGCAAGGGAAGGGAGTTGGACCATCGTTGGAGGCAGGAGGCCATTGGATCAGCAGAGCTCTCCCTTTGTAATGGTGCTCTTGGCCATAACAGATACTTTTTCAGGGTTGAGTTGTCCCCCCTGTTACACTGTGCTGCAGGTGTCTTCAAGGCCTGGAGAGTAATTCTTGGTGGGATTCAAAGTACTGTGACTTCAACATGCAGAGGGTGAGGCTTGGAAACAGCAATAAAATTTGTCCCAGCCCCACAGCGTTCAACTTTATTTTGGGTTTTTCTTCAGAAAACGAGGCTCGCAGCCTCATCGGACCTGTAAAATGTATTTGAGTGAAGGTTTCCGCTAATGAGTTCTCTTCTCTCCTCTTTTCTCATATTGTGGTCTCACCACAGTGCTTTTGCCATCACTGCAACCCCAGGTAAGGGTATGTTGTGTCCTTCTTGCTGTACTTTCTGAGAAGGGCTCTATTCATAGAGGGTTTACATGGGCAGCTTCTAAAATATTCTGTATTCAGGTTTCTCTGAGCATTCCAGCAAACTGGCTCAGAAGCCCCTTCCTGCAGTGCTTGATGGTGCAGATACTCCTCATTAGGGACCTGACAAGCGGCATTCCTGCCCTCCCTCCTCTGGGGTGAAGAAGTGGTTACGGAGAGGTTTCAGAGAGGTTTTAGTTTACTCTTGCGTAGTTAGAGGTCGCACGGGTGCTGGATGTGTGTGCTGAATTCACACGGGCTTCTCTCTCTTTTTTTGAACTAGGCTGTGCATTTCGACTTCAGAAAGCTTAATCTTCTGTGAAGTACGTTCCTTAAGGGTGGGGATTAGCATTCAGTAATTTTGATGAGAGTTTCCAGTAGCAGATACTGATCATTTTATATCAGTCCCAAGGGCTAGGGATTGATTTTTGGATGAGCTTGAGTGATAGTTTGAACCAGCGGTTTTCCACTGGAGTGTTGAATCATGACAGGTGATGTGAAAGCCTTGTGCCACTGTCACAACTTCAGATTGCAGTGTGGGCACTGTGTGCTGCTGGTCCTTGCTAGGCTGGCTCTGGTTGCCTCTTCCCTCTTGCCCCCAGATGGACTCTCCCAGGCTCTTTGGGAAACACGTCTCTTTCCAGAGCTTCCAGGATTTCTTTGCGTGCGTGGCTTCTTTAGGACTTTTCAATTTCAGCGGAGAGGGACCAAGATCCCTGTCTGTAGTGCTCAGTTATTCAGCAGTCCAGGATGCTGTGCAGATTCCACTTTAATCAGGATGGAAATAGTTGCGAGTTTTTTCCAGTATGGCTTCTGTGCCTCTCCCATAAGCTTTTTTCTAAAGCAGCTTTTCAGTACTGGTCTCTAGCTGGGAGTTCCCTCTACAGCAAGAAGTTTCATCAAGTCTTCTCTAAGTATTGCTGAAATGTAAGGTGTGATCTTTGTGTTGTGGCACTTGGGATTCCTGCAGGAAGGCTTTACACAGGTGTGGGCTCCTAGGTGGGGAATGGGAGGCATATTTGAGTCTGCAGTGATTCCCTGTTCACGTCCCTTAGGCTTTCTGCTTAGGTCTTGACCTCTGTGGAGTGTGAGCTCTCTGTGCTGTAAGAGCCGATTCCTGCATGACAGACCATGCATGGTGTTTCCCCACCCCAAAGGAAATATTTCTAGTGGAATTTTTATGATAGTGCCTGGAGGCCTACATTAAGGGGATAAAAGGTGGTTATTCTAAAACCTTCTCTGAATTCAGCTTCTTAGGATCCTACCAGGAAGCTACACAGAATCTGTGTAGCTGTGTCTCTTTTTCTCTAAAAATCAGACTTCTGCCTCTACAGATACAGGTAAAGGCTGGCTGGAGACAAGGGTGGGACTATGCCAATTCCAAGGGAGAATCTTCCTCTTGTATTTTGCCTAAAATTCAGAACCTCCTTTGCCTGTCTTTTCCTGAAACTCCTTGGCATCTTTTCTCTCTCCTACCATAGCAAATGCTTTAAGACATGTGGGAAAGTATAATTGCGGGGGTACTGGTATCAACCAAACTTAATGGGCACAGTCAACTCATATAATTGATTTGTTTCATTAATTCTCACTTTCAGTTCATTGAAAGCTTCTGCAGTGTGGTGTTTGTGCACGGAATAGCTGTTGTGTGGGGTGTGTAAGAGGTTCTGTAGCGTGGTCACAACGCAGGTCTGCCCATCCTGTGTGGGATAGCGCATCAGGAATAGGGCAGTCAGCCTTATTTTAATGAGTGTCTGGGTCAGGTCAGGTATTTTTTAGGCTGGGCATTAATATTTGTGTTGATGGCAGTAATACTGAGTGATTGGACTGACACTGCCATGCAAATGAGCATAAGGGTCTGTGCCATGGTGCTGTATGTGTTTCCACGGTGTCAGTTCACTTCTCCAGGGTGAGCTGTGTGGCCAAAATGTGAAACTTTGTGTCCTCTACATGGGGAATTTTGTGCTTCCAGTGGTGTTTTTAAAGCCAGTGCTTTGTGTTTTTGTGTGCCTTGTGCTGCTTGATCTTTCAAGAAAGAGTTATCACATCTTAGAATAAGATTTTGTTTGAATAGCAGGGGTCAGCCTTTAGGGAGGTAAGAAATTTGGTCTGAGAATGACAGTTGCTGAGATAAGTACAAATCTTCAGAAATGTCCAGAAAAAACTAAAGCAACGTGTTGTAACGGTGCTGCATGCAAAGCCCATGAACCCTTGACACTAAACTGAAAGAAAAGTGTAGGAATAGGGCTTTACAGCTTCATGAAAACTTCGTAGTCAAAGCTAACATGAAAAAGGGCTTCACTTGCTACTGGCAATGATGTAAAAATGTATATTGAGGAATTAAAGCCTTGAGAAGGCAGCGGTGCTCCCCTGTGCAGTGATGGTGATAAGCCAGGATAAAAGTTGTGTGCGATTCTGTGTGCCGAATGTGGCAGGGGGAAGTACTCCGTGATTACCGTGGCTAATTTGGGTGTGAGAAGGTTTGCTTAAAGCCTCAGTCAGAGGTGGACAGGCTCCTGCACTCTGGAAGCACTATTCCAGCCTGTGATGTGGTTCAGTCACCACCCCTCCCCTCAAAGCAGCGTCCCAGCACTGGTACCATTGCACTGCAACACCCATTATTCCTAAAAACTGTCGTGCTGACCCTCCTCTTCGTTCTGTGCTGCTCCACCAAAGCTCCTCCAACATTTTAAGTCATTGGGTCAGGTGGGAGTGGTGCAAGTGCTGCTGGCCTTTGCCTCCTGCATTCCCTGTTGGCGCCGGGTCCTGCTGGGACAGGTAGGGCTGTGCATCTCCTGCCGGCGCCTCGGTGGCTGGATTGTGTGAGCTCAGCCTGGTCTGGCAGTCGGCTGTGCCTGGCCCGTGGGTATCCCAAGGGAGAGGGGTCATGGTACTGTCCTGCCGTCACAGGAAGAAGCTGTTTCCTGCAGACCTCTGCTCTGCATCCTGGTGCTGTGTGCTTCGCTCCAGCCTTTTTCTCTTCCCTGAATGGCAGGCTCCTAAAGCCTCCCCTGGAGGTGCATAACTTTGTATAGGGAACTTAATCCTGCTGACTCCAGGTAAGCCTCTTCGCACTCTTTATGGATTTCTTACAGTCTGTTCACATGCTGGTTCAAAACCTTTGCCTTGATGGGATGCTTCAGGAGATCCTTTGAGGCAGCTTCTCCCCTGTGCCACAAAGAAAGGCAGAGAACAGTGGAGGCAGTGAAATTTAGGGTTTGATTTTTTCTGAAGTTAAGATGAAGTCAGGATACTGCAGATAGGGGCAGTTCTGAAGGCACACCTTGGCCACACATACCTGTGTTTTGTGATGAGTTGGTCAGCTCCCATCCTGCTGGAAAAGCAATCCACCACCAGCATGAGGGAGATCATGGAGAGCAAGGCTGGGTGGTCTGGGAGTGTCTTCTGGACTGGTGTAGTGTGTGGCTTGGTCACTCCAGCTGGGAGCCCAGGAAAGATTGCTCCACATGCTGAAGTCCTCGTTTCTGGTCATATATGGGAATTAAGGCTGGCTAAGCCGACTCCCTAGGCAAGTGTTTAGGGGTGAGATTCTTCTTTAAGCAGTGACTAAGACGATGATTATTATTGAATTCTGCGCAGCTGACTCTGAGCCCTGTTTGGGACCAGCAGTCGTAGGCTGTGCCAACTGGAAAAGGTCAGCTAAAGCTTGGAGCTGCCTGGGCACACGGCGAGGTGTCTGGTTTGGAGCAAGGAAGAGCCACCCTCAGCTTCAGCAGAAGCAGATGGCTGAGCTCTGCAGCCTGAGCTCATCCAGGAGCATACACCTTTCGTTTCCCAGTGTCAGTGTCTGCTCTGGTTCAAGACAGACACTGGCATGTACAGAAGCTTGTAAGCACACGGGTCTGCATCTCAAAAGAGCTTTTCTGCTCCCCTCTGAGGGTGGAGGAGGAGTCTTGATGGGAAACTTGGTGATGTAAATCTGCTCTTAAGGAGCTTGAGGATCAGCTGAAGTGGCCGGTGTCCTCCTGCTTGGGCTTTGTGGCACCAGCCATCTGAGCTGATCTCCAAAGCACTTTCAAAGACAAACAATTGTCCTATTTACCTCCTCTCCTCAGTGGAGAGGAATTACCTGTGTCAGCAGAGCTGGGAAGTTATTTTTCAGTTCAGGCTTGGTGGGGAGGAGTGTAAATTTGAACTCTTCTGGGTGTAGCTCGTTAAAGATCCTTCTGGAGCAGAAACACAGCAAAACATAGCAGCTCCCCATCTGGGTGGTGATCCTGAACGGAAGCACAGGCCTTTGGGGGAGAATGGTGCTACATCAGGAGCTGATACTGCCAAGGATAATGCTCCAGGTTTTTATCTTCAGCTGGTCTCTTGGACTCAACAGGTTGCCAGTGTAGAGGCTGTTGGTGAAGGAAAAGAGGTCTTGCAGTGGCATCTTGCTCCATTTGTGGTTGGCAGGCTTTAGAGCAGTCCCTCGCTTAGAAAAGTCACATGAGAAAAGCGTTTCATGTATTTTTAGATGTCTTTTAAAGTGGCTTAGTGGCTGAAAAGAAACCTGCGTCAGGTCACTCGCCTGCTTGCTGCAGTTTGCCCAGGAGTGCTCGAGCGGACTGTTAATGTGGAATAGATCCAGTCGGAGCCTTCTGCTGTAAGGGAATTGCTCTGCCTGCTACCAGGATGCAGCTGGCTGTGGGAGGTGACCGTAGCTCTCAGTGTGTGCTGCTTAGATGCTGGTTAGGACAATAGTGGGAAATGAATGGGAGATGTCCAGCTGAACCTAGTTTAATTTCTCTTTATCTTTGGAATTGTTTGGGTTTTCCTTGGTGTCTTTGTGCAGTGCTCTTGCCCGGCACAGTTTGTTGCAGGGTCCAGACTTGGTGTGCTCACCTTCTCAGTTGGTTTGAGCAGGTGCTGCTGGCAGAAGAGGTCCTGCCTTTCCCTTGTGCTGGTGCAAGGGAGAAGAGAAGTGGTCCTGCAGACCCCACATCCAGCCCGGAAACTGAGCCAGATGGAAACTGGCCTCTTGTTTGTCTCTTGTTGCATTCCTTCCATGTGTGTCAGTTCCCACATCCACTTCTCTGTGCACTGTGACTCTTGTACCAGCACAAAGGGAAGAAAGGAGTGGGATGGGAGAGGTGGAAGTGCTTCCTTGGGCAGTTAAAATGGTTAAAATGATTAAAATGATGCACCGAGTGCCTGTGATGCTGCTGTGCATCTTCAAGTAGGCCAGGGCACATCTGCCCTGTGAGGAAGAGGCAGGGAGAAAGCTCAGCCATTCCCTTCTCTACAGATTTCCCAAGTCTTTGCTCACATGGGAGGATGCATACAGCTTGCAGGCTCTGTGTTGCGTGATCCCTTGAGATCTTTGTGGGCCACTGAATAGGAGGAAAAAGTTCACCGGTGTAGGAAGGAAGCATGAGGCACTGCACTGGAGGGTGGAAGTACGAGCTAACATCCTGGGTTGCACATGTGGGTGAGGTTACTGGTGTGTCAGATGTTTGGTGGCTGGGCTGTCGTACCACTGCCTACCGGATACGAAGAACATTTTTTCCAGGAGTCCTGCCCTTAGAATAAGCTGAAAGAATGGGAAGCAATGGCAAATGAGGAGAGCGGGAGACTTGAGAGAAGCTTCCCCTAGAAGCAGCAGTGTTTATGGAACAGCTAACACCAAATATTCATGTAAATAAGATAAGCTGTGATTTTTACCTTGAAGCATCTGGTGAGGTGACCATTCAGTGACAGTGTGTAGGCAGGGGGGACAAGAGGGCTGGAAAGCTACAGATCTCTCTCCTTGTTCTCTGAAACAATTTTGACCATAAATGATGAAAGTCTGTGTCTAACCAGAGGAGGAGGCAGCTAGACAATGTAAAACCTGGGAAAGGTGTGTGTTTTTCCTTATTTACTTGCTAAAGTGCTTAATAATGGAAAGAAGTAACTGAGGGGAGACTATGGCTTTTCCATCTCTTGAAGCCTTTGACTCAAGACAAGGTGCAAGAGTGATTTTAATCAAGAGGTGGAAACTTCAGGGACCCTTGATCAGGTCTCACTAGGTGCTGGCCTTCAGTGTGATGTGGGCATGGTTAAGAATATAATCTAAAGTACAAATATTAAGCTTTTCAATGTGACCTGCTAAACTAAATGAGTATTTATCAAGAAAATATTTTTTTTGTCCCCGTCACTTAAAATGAGCACGGCTGTGCTTAGAGCTCTTTGGAGATGCCTCTGCATCTCACCCAAAGCCCCAAATTGCTGCTTAATTTATGCCTCCTGAATTTGAGCCCAGGTTTGTGGAGATGGGTTTTAACAGTGACCCTGGAGCTAGAGCAGGGTGGTCTGTGCTGGGTGTGGCTGGTGAAGGTGCTCCCTGTGGATCCTACAGAACCAGTGCCTTGCTCTGTGTTGGCTG
Source organism: Melanocharis versteri (assembly GCA_013397845.1). Classification (NCBI taxonomy): domain Eukaryota; kingdom Metazoa; phylum Chordata; class Aves; order Passeriformes; family Melanocharitidae; genus Melanocharis; species Melanocharis versteri. The sequence continues at coordinate 152,948 of VZTG01006051.1, forward strand.
GGCTGGGCTGGAGGCTGGTGTGTGCTGCTGGACTGAGGCAGATGGACAGCTGCGTGTGCCCCTGCCAGGACTGCCTTGTAGGGAGATGTGCCGGCTGTTTCTGGGAAGGCTCCTGGAGCTGGTGGCTCCTGCAAGCCTGGCCCTCGGCGCTGGGGACATGCACGCTTGGCCTTTTCCCTGGGTGCCTTTTAGTGCTTGTATAAATACCAGCAGGCTTCAGATGCGTTGCAAATTCTGGCCCTTTTTTTAAGCCCAACTCAGAAATAGGTTGGTGCTCACTTGTGGGTCCGGCAGAGCTGTCATTAGAAATGATGTAATGATTAAACTCGGCGTCGTGACGGCTTTCCTGCCGTGCTTTCCTCCCAGGTCTTGTTTTTCTGTTCTCTTCAGGAGCATCACAGGTGCCAGGTGAGATACATTTAGGCCCTGGAAAAAAAGTTAATTTAGCAGAGCTGGCTATGAAGTGGCGTTTCTTACAGTGAGACAGGCCAGCCACAGTCTGTCTTCTCCTTTTGATGCAGACACTGATTGTGCTCGCTCTGCTTCCCAGGGAGCCCGTCCCGGCTGCAGCACAGCTCTGCACTAGATTTTATAGTTAGTGCTCTTTGGAATAAGTGTCATTTAAAAAGTATCCAGCCAAGAAAGAGCACAAGATGTAATTCCACTGACGTTTGTGGATTTTTTTGTTTGGATTTTTTTTCTCCAGAAGGACAGTGGTTTCTATTAAAGGGAATTGGCAGCGCCTGGCCTTTAGCCCTGGGCGGGAGATGAGCTTTGAGGGTTCATCCCTTTGCTGCAGGGCCAGGGTGGTTTTCTGAACTCCTCAAACAGTGCAAAGCTCAAATCAAGCCATTCCTTGCACATCTGATATTTTTGTAGTTAACCTGTGAAGCTTTTGTGTACGAAGCAGAGGTCCTGGGAAGGTATGAGAAACAAGCTATTTTTACTCCATCACAAATAGGGCTTGGCATGTTTATTTTAGACTCCGGAGCTGCTCAGGCCACTGGGGGGTTTTTTATAGTCTTCTACTGTTACTATCAGATTAAAAAATCAACTTGAACTCGGGAAATCACAGGAAAATAGGGTGCCCCAGTGTACTTGGCTCCAGTGAGGCTCTGAGGAAGCTGCAGGGAGGAGTCGCCTGTGTCGTGCAGTGTGCCAGTCTCGGGGTCTCCTGCATACCAGAGAAGTCTTTTCTGAGCCACCAGCTGTCCATGGACTACGTGCCCTTCTATTGCATCAACTGCCCCGCAGAGGAACAGTTCCCTTGCTGGGTGTCCTAACTGCATCTGTAAAAAGTCCACAGCTGAATAACTTGAGCAGCTCTGGGGGCGAGAGCAGAGCTTGGCCATGAGGTGAGCAATGCTGCAGCAGGTCATTTGTGCCTCCTGCTCCACAGAAGGTTTGAGTTGCCAGGTCGCCAGCATAGCTTTGAATAATTATTTTTTTTGCTGCAGACAAGTTCACCAGGCAGCGGGAGGTGAAATTAATGAGACCGGCTCATTTTCCTCCTGCCACCGGAGTCTGAAAAGGGAAGGATTTAGGTCAGTCCTGCTCAAAGAGTGGGAGGATGCATGGAGGGCCCCATCCCTGTCCCTGCATGGCCAGCTCTCTGCTCCTGCTGACGTGGTGTGGTTGAGGAGTGTCCCTTTAATTGCAGGTGTGCTTTGCACAGGCGCTTCCAACTTTTAAGCTCTTTATCCCAGTTTATTATTAGGAGTAATTAAAAGTGTGATGATTGGTATGTTGATCCCATGGTGCTGGTGTGCACAGTGTTCAGTGGTGGGTCAGTGTTGTGCAAATGTGTAACACAAGCAGCCCAGATTGTCTCTGCCCACGCAGGCTTAACCTCACCGAGGTGCCTGGTCAGCAGCCAGCCCCAACCTCTGGGCTGGGGGATCCTGCTGAGCCCTGGGCTGATCCAGCCCCTTTGGGGTGCAGGCTGGAGCTGCAGCTGATCCAAGAGGCTTCTTGGTGTTCATTATGAAGCAACACTCCACCAAGAAGCCAGTCGAGTTATTGACTGTTTAATTGATTCTCTAATAAACAGCGCTGGTACTAATTTCCAGTTAGAGCATTTTGCACACTTAGTATTCTAAAGCTCATAATTATTACTGCTAAATCTGACAAATGGCACTGCTGCTGAATGACAGATCTGTCACCCTTCCCTCCCATGGCACTCTGTGTTGGTGTGCAAGTCCACCCCAGTTTGCCCTCCCACAGCAAGTCTTTTGGCCACAGACCAGATGCAGAGTCCAACAGGCTGTCTGGGCCATTCCCTGGCATCCTGGGGGGTTCAGTCTGTTCTTTGGGGTCATGGCTGTCCGTAGGAGCCCCTGCTCCTACAATGGGAAGGTTGACCCTCCTTTGTTCTCTGTCTCACACCTTGTTCTCCATTTTTTCCTGTTTCAGAACCCATCTCTTCACTGCCCTTGTCCCTCCCTTTCTCTGCCCAGACTCCCAAGTAACAGGCCTGTATTACTTTCTTCTCATCGCTTTAGGCTCTGCTGCATCCATACCCAAACCTGGTGTTTGTGCTGCATAGGAAGTTTCATCTCTCAGCCTTATCTGACTCAGTGTCACCTCAGTGGCCTTGCAAGTCTCCACACCCCAAAGCTCCCCTACAATTACATGGTGTGTGTTGGTTACCCTACACCAAAGACAAAAATTCCTAATGCAAATCACTGCACTTCAGCCTTGATTCCTCTCCCAGTGGCCAATTAAGCAGTTTCTTGGGTGCAATCTGCATACCAGCGCAGGAAATTAACATTTTTCACAGTTTTTAGGTTTACCCAGCATCCTTACCCTGGAGCTGTTGGAACTGCTGCCGTGGCTCCCTGCAGAGGTCCCAGCTAGCCGTGGCCAGCAGTGCTCCATCAGGACCTCCTGCTTACAGCTGTCCCTGAAGAATTTACAGCCTAGGCTGTAAGGATGGAAAAGGAGATAGAGGGGTCATGTAGCCCTGTTCTGCTGAGCAGTCACGGAGCTCCTCTAATCTGATTTAGCTGATAGTGGTGAGGAACACTGGCAGGCACTTACCTGCCCCAGGTGCCTGGCCTGGCAGGCATGTGTTCTCCCCAGCTCCCCACAGCACTGATGGAGATAACTGCAGTGCCCCGGGATTGTTTTCCCCCTCTCAGTTTCAAGAGCTTGATGAGCAGGAGGGGTTTGTGGTGAGGATTGGGCTTTCGGCTTGGTTGTTATCTGTTCGGTTGACTTAAGTCTGGCTTTCAAAAATAGGTAAGGCAGCCAGGCTCGGAGTGTCTGGTCTGTTCTCCAAACAAAACACAAGCTTGGCCAGAGTGCTGTGTGTTTTGGATTAAGCAGGCCTGAATTTGTTTGTCAATATTAATATTTGTGTACCGTAAAGCACCAGTGGAAGTCTGTGCTCTGAAGGTTAAGCTGTGTTTTGTTGGTATCTGATGCTCAAGGACCTGTATCCGTAGTGGGGTGGGTGCTGGGGAGCAGGATCTGCTCCTAGCCGTACCCTGCTGATTGTTGATGCATTGGACCTTCCAAAACCACAGCTGCTGTGTCGGGGTTTTCCCTTGTGAAGGGGGTTCAATATCCCTGTGGGTGCAGTGTGTTTGGGTTGAAGTGCATGGGTTGAGGTCTGTGTGCAGGCAGGATACCCAGGTGAGGACACAGGATGATCCGTTTTCCCTGTGCATGCTTCTTTGCCGTGTCTTTAGAGGAGCAGGGCCTTCGGGGAGCTTTGGCATGTCTGCAGTGTAGTTGGCTTGTTACGTGCAGTACTTGTGTCCTGGCAGCCCTGCTCACTGCTCAAACGGAGCTCCCAGAAGCTGCTGCCAGTGGAACGTACTGTGGCTTTGTCAGTGACAAAAATACCTAGTTCTTGAGAGAGTTACTTTGCATGCAGAGTTACTGGTGTATTTTCTTTTGCTTATTGGCCTGTAAAATCGGGGGGGNAATAAACCCATTGTTCTTGGTTTGTGAATAAAGATGTTTTAATCCACAGGATTTCATTTATTGGTAGAGACTTGATGTTATAATGCAGAATAAATGTGTTTGTAGAAAAGGACCTGAAAGAAAACCTAAAAGTGATACCCTAGGTAGCGCAGCACAGTTTTAAAAACCGGCAGAAATTTTGGCTGCCAGCCTGCGGGTCTAAAATGTGAAGCATTGCATCGCACTTGACTAAAATAATAAATTTTGAAACAAAGTTATTTAAAAGATTTATTTATAGAAATATATTCAGGGACTGGAATGCAACTGCACTAACACTTAATATATTCCTGGAAGAGTTGTGTGGCTGGTCAGCGTTTGTTTTCCAAGCTCTATTTTCAACTCTTCCATAGGTGTTTTGGACAGCTTTTCCCTGGCGTGCTGCAGCCCATGGCGGCTGCCAGCAGATTGGGAGAGCCAGTGTGACAGAAGGGCTCTGTGCTGAGCCCCCCACCATGGGAAACCTGCTGCTCTTGCCCGACAGTCCCAGAGCAGGATGCTGGGGGGGCTGTGATCGCCTTCCCCACCTGGCATGAGTCCCTTTCCCCGGGACAGGTGCAGCTGTGCGCTTAACCTTTGTTGCCAGAGGAATTCAGCCCCTCTGCCAGATGCCTCATTCTTCCTTTCCTGGGATGATCCAGCCTGTCCCCTGCTGAAACGGCCCTTCCCAGGGTCCTCAGTGACAGGGCCTCTCCTCTCGTGGCTCAGCATGACCACACACACTTGTCCTCCTCATGCACCCTTGAGCAATTTGCTTTATTTCTTTTATTTTCCCGTGTTTGCTGCACTGGCTTCACCCCGGCTTTTCCCATCCTCCTGATTTCCTCAAAACTGGGAGCATGTCAGGTGCATTTTTTCAACAGAATATCCCTAAGGGCAACTCTTAAATAATCCTCTCTATGCAGAGGAAACCAGAAGGGCTGGGGGAGAGTGTCTATAACCACCTTATCGCTTGCAGCCTCGAGACCTGGCAGGAGTTGAAATCGACGTGTGTGTCGCTCCCGCAGAATAAACAGCCTTGCGAGGACTTTGGCAAGCCGAGCCGGAGCCGTCTCTCCGAGGCCATGGTATAGTTTGTTTTCTGGGACAAAGACTACTTAGACATCTGGATTGCATTGGGGATTTTAGGGGAAAGATAAATTATTAGTTTGCTGTGAATGGAGAATGACTCTGATTGCTCTGCGAGCGTGCTTTTGCCAGCTCACTGCTGCATGGGCTCAATCCACGTTCTCGTGCTTCAGAGAGAGAAACAGCAACTGTGGAGGCTGTTGGCCATGTCCTGGGAACGAGGGGCTGAGCAGACCTTTCCCGACCTTCTGGTGCACTGAGAAAACATGCTCATTTTATGGGCAGTTAATTTATAGAAAGTTCCTGTTTAAATTTCCTCCAAGGGCCATAAAATTGGAAGACAGCTGCACGCATTAGCTGGCTAATCAAACGCTGCTCACCCCTGGCTTGCCCTCCCCTTCTCCTCACCACCACTAACTTTGGGCTCCTTCACGTGAGTGAGTGTGGCAGCTTTGGGAAATACACTCAAAAACTCTGCAGAGGAGTGGCTGGTGTTCCCAGGGTTTGGGGTGTCCTTTCCAAGCCACAGCTTTTGGGACTGGGCTGTTCCCCAGGAGCGTCCAGGATCAGTCAGATTTTGTATCGCACTCTCCTTGATTTATAAAGGGTCTGCTGTGCTCTCTGCCCTAGGGAGTGGTGTTGCCTTCCATGGAAATATCCACCCTGGGCTGAAATAAAAACTTTGTTCACATTTTGCTCCTCTTCCAGGCGTGGGGAAAGCTGTGATTGTTTCCTTCTGCCTCCTCCCTCCTTCCCCAAAGACTGCAAATGAGTAAAACCTCATAGATTTGTTTGCAGTTGTGTGTGAGTTCATCTTTCAGTGAAGGGAAATCACTTTAGATGGGTGCTGGGGCACCCGAGCTCCAGAAACGCAACTTTGCCGTGGCTCCCTGCAGCAACCAGCCTGATAGGATTTCAGCATGGGTATGTGCTCAATAAACTTGATCCTAATAGCTAATTTTGATCTAGTTTGACAGAGAGGTTGGGAACTTAGACACTGAATCTCCTTTAAGAGCTCCTCAGAGCTGCTTTTTCCTATTCTGACAACAAGCAGGCTCATGTTCCACCCTCTGCTATAATTGTACTGGTTTATTTTCCATCACCTTCTCACAGTGTTAAAACTAATGATGAAAAGGAGGAACTCCTAGTCCATCTGGAGGACTGAAAACCAGACCTAAACTCCTGTTCCTGCCCTCCCAGCAGTATCTGCTGCTGCTCCAAACAGCTGTCCTGCCTGTTCTCCCTGCTGCCTGTGCTCGTCAGCTGCAGGGAAGGCAGCAAAGCTGTCTCTTTTTTGGAGAAGTCGGTGTGTTTTCACCTTTATCTCCCTTGTGTTCTAGGGAGGGGTTGACCAGTGCAGAAAATTACTTTGGCTGTGTGGCCGGAGGCTGCAGAGACTTTTTTGGAGCCCTCTGCTTTATCTGCCAGGAATTTAATAGAGGTATGATGGCAGGAAAGAGCAAAGGTGAGCACGTAACACCCATTACAAGTTTCTGAACCTGCAAGGGCTCCTGCAATAAACCCCTTCAGCAGATTGCTCAGTGTGATGCAAGAAAACTGGCCCCATATCTCTTCATTTTGTTTAAGCTGGGGCCTGTTTCCCTTCCTTTAAATCTCCTCTGCAGCAGTTGGGGAAAAATGCTGCAGAAAGAAATGCCAGGAATGTGAACAGCAGGTGGGGACTGGCAGATGTACTTATCAATCACGACAGGCTGACGAGTGGTTTATTCCTCTAAAGAGCTACTGTTTGCCTCCAGCTTGGTTTACTCCTGTCCTCTCCAACTCCCTCCAGCCTCTACCGAGGTTCAAGTTAAGAGCAGGGTAGATTTCCCAGTTTTCTGGAGCGTGCCATGCTCGGTGCAGGACTCCCTGCTCCTGGAGGCCAGAAGAAGGGGAGGGTGGGGGCAGACCCAGTAAATCACACTGGAAGGGTTGCAGCAGCACACCTCATCAATAACATGCCACAGCTCAGGGATGGGATTTGGGAAGTCTTGCTTCCGTGGTGCCCAAGCAGGAGACAGACTCGATTAGTTAATTGAATTTGCTGCACTGTTGCTTTTCAAAACACGACTTCATATCTCAGAGGAGTCTGAAGTTATTTCAGTGGACAAAGCCCTATTTTAAGGAGGTGGTGCTTTGAGGAGATCACTTGCATTTTTGAATGAGAAGACTGACACTCTGGATTGCAGATCTGGACCTGTGAAAAGGGGAGCAGGATCCTCTGGTCATCGGGGGTTCAGAGAGATTGAGCCGTGGTTTGGTGTGGCTGCTTCTGATTTTTTGAGCACCTTTCACTTCATATGGAAATGCCTCTTTGTAGCAGGGCAACCCCATTTACATGAAATAACAGGCTGAATGGCGAAAAGCCTTTATCTGTTGATCTCTAAGCAGCTTTCCCGGGAGTGTTGGCGGTGTATGTTACAAGCAGAGCAAACCTGCCGTCACAAACGACATTATGGATGCTTTTCCCTAGGAGCTTTCATTCTGGCTGCTGTGCTTGTGTCAGAATTCGTGTGTTATCCCAGTGCTTCGGATCCACTCCATTTCTGTGCACCGGTCCTCGCAAAGCCTAGAATAAGCCCAGAATAAGCCGTAGGCTTGCAGGTGATGTGATTAGACCTCTCCTTCAACGGCTTGCAGGTATTTTCCCTGGTTACTTCAGCTGGTGTGGATCTTGTTGTTGTCTGCAGTGCTTCAGGCACCCAGCTCCAGTTCGCAGTGATTTGCCTTTGCAGGGACGTTGCTGATGTAGATAGTTGATATCTTTAAGAAAAATGAAGGCAGATCTGCCCCAAGCCTTCTTATCAGTTTTTCTTCAGATTGTTGCTTGGTTTTGTGAAAGAGCAGTGGAAGAAAGAAATAGCTTTCCCAAGGAATAAGCACAGTGAGAATAAGGGAGCAGGCAGGACTACGACACAGACTGAAGATCTCGGAAACATCCCTTTTTCCAGCAGCAAAATGCTCTTTTCAAACTCTTCTCACAGGGCACCACCTTGGCTAAAAGAGGCTTGTGTCGGGAGGTGCTGTCTTCAGGTTTTAGAGCAATTTCGCAGCAACTGAAGCAGCAATTCCAGTCACAATGCCATTCCCAGTGCTACCTGCCTGCATCCTGCCTGGAGCACCTTGCCGTGGCCTGTGGACTCTGGCATCCGGCCTGCTCCCGCTGCCCTGCCCAGCTCCCAACGGGAAGTGGGTCAGCCGGTGAGTAATGTTCCCATGGAGCTGCCTTCAAGGGGGGTTCTGGAGCGGGGGCCGTGCCGGAGCAGGGCGTAGCGGCGGTAACCGGGGAGCAGCACGTCCAGATGCCACGAGCCCCACAGCACATTCCCGAGGAGCCGCCTCCCACTCGCAGCGATTTGGCCAGAGCTCCCTCGTGCAGGATTTTCCCGAATCAACTCCCATTTGGAGCGGATCCAGGCTCACGCTCAGGGTGTGGGGTGGCCTGCTTTAGCTGCTGGGGCAGTTTTGCCTCCGCAGGGCAGCGTGGAGCAGCGGTGTCTGGGTGACACCGGTCACACCACCTGCCACGAAGACTATTTGCTCCCACTGGAATTTCCCATGCTGATTTCCATGCTGTGTCCCTGCCTCAGGCTTTGTTTCAGCTTTTCAGCAGAAGCAACTTGGCCATTTCCAAGAGTTAAAAGATTTTTTTATAAGTTTTACTTTGTCAGTATTTAAAAACCAAACAGCCCCTAAGTGCTTGCGTTGAGAGGTGCTTGGGTGGCACAAAGGCTGCATGGAAGGTTGGCAGCCCCGGGCTGTGATTGCAATGGATGTGCCATCTCCCCTCCCAGCAAAATGCCCTGTATCTTATGGATCTTATCAGGTTACAGGCGTCTGCAAGGCTCCCAGTTCACCAGTGCTTTGTAGACTGATTTTCATAGATCCTGTCCATCCAGGACCTCCTCCAGCCCCGGGCCAGAGGGGCTGAATCATTGCTAGGAGTGGGAGGGAGGTGCTGCCACTGCCACTATCCCAGTGCTGGGAGCAGGATCCAGTCTCTCCTGGGCTGCTTGTGACAGTCATGGATAGGTGATGGGCTCGCCTGTCCCAAAGGCAGAGAGAAGCTGGAGTCGGGGTGGAGAAAAGCAGAAAACTGTGGTACTTGCTGGGACCAGCTGACGGACAACCTTAATTCTCAGGTATTCTGACTTTTTAACTCCTTATTTGCAGCCTTTAGGTGTTGCCTGTGTTACCTAGGGCAGCATCATACTCTGTTAGGAGGGGTGGGTTTAGGCTCAGTCTACAGCAGTGAGCAAAGCTCCTGGCTGACATAAGGTCTTGAGGAATAAGTGAGAGGCAGTCTGGCTGCTGCTGCCTGCAGTAGGAGGCATCACCATTACCTTTGAAAGCTTTTTTTGTGTGTGTGTGGAAGGTGTCTCAGATTTGTGACCTGGATTTGTTTGCTCTGAACAGTTGACTGTGGTGATGCTGCAGTGTGGACAGTGTGGTCCCTGATCAGAGCGCTGCTAAGTGAGTGCTTGGTGACTGTAACTAGTAAGCCAGGTTATTTTTGGCATAGCGTCTCTGCTTTATAAGGGATGGACTGAGCTGCTAAAACCACATTTTCCCCCTACAACCCATTATGAAGCTCAGAAGAGGCTCAAGGCTCAGAAGAGGCCAATCCAGAGTTGCTCTTCAGAGGTGGGCTGTTGTGGAGATCCTGGCTGTGATGCAATTCAGCTTTTATTTTTGAACTTTAAGCCCAGCCCCTCCAAGTGAGGAAACGGGGATTGTGACCAGGCTTTGTAACTTGCTCAGCTGAATTACTTGTGAGTTCCCTGCCCACATCTGGACCATTCTGCATCCTCTAAATGCTGTACAAGGTGCACCAAAGTCCTCAGGATTGACCTGATCTCATCCCTGAACCAACAATCTGTTAAAGACAGCAAGCCAAGGAAATACTGTGTAACCACAGAAGTTAACAAAAGCTAAGCAAAGCTTTGGTGCATGTCGTTGGGTACCTAATTGCTGCGCTTGCCACCTGGGGATTGGAATTGCTCTGCCGCTCTGGAACCTGAATGGGATGTACTGTGATAAGCAGTTTAATTGTTTCCCCACATCTGCAGCAGCTCTGTAAGGCGAAGGCAAGCTGAACACACCTTCAGAGCTCCACAGCCTCCGTGCAACTCCAAGACTGCCTTTTTTCCTGCGGTGCTTGTGCATCTCTCTCCATAGAGCCCATATGCTCTTGCTGAACTGTTTATGTTCTCCTGTGCTATTTGACAGCAGTGAGCCCTCAGGTTTTTCTGGGAAGTGTTTCAGACTTACTGGGATATAGGTGCAGCCACGGGAATGTGACTGTGAGACCAGCAAGGACAGTCCAGTGGGTGCTAAGTAACAGGATGCCCTCTTAAACTAATTACTGGGATTTGGGCATGGCATTAGTGATGAAGGTCAGGCGAGTGCTGAGCCGAAATCAAAGTGAGAGTGGCTTGGGGGGGTGGATTCAGAAGTGATTAAGGACAGATGCATTTGTCTGCTGTTACACAGCTCTCGGGAACACTTAGGACTGTTGTGGGTGGCTGTTGGCTGGGAAGTGGGGCTCTTGTCATTTCTCTCCCGAGGTCATCAGCACAGACTGTGCCTGGGGCTGGGCTCTGCTCTGTTCTGGGTGCCCCAAGGCAGAGAGGGTGGCTCTGTGGGAGCAGAGCTCCAAGTAGTGGAAATGGGGGCATGGAGGTGCTGCCCTCACAAAGGGTTCCACAGAGTATGTCTTACTTGGCTAAGATGTGAAGGGGAGAGTAGTTTTTGGGTGTCCAAAGCACACACAGTAAGCAAGAAAAGATGATGCTTGGCTCAGAGAGGATCAAACTATTACAAAACCCAGCTGAGTGCTAGTTTAATTTTCCGTGTTGCCTCAGAATGGCATTTGACTCTGTTTTCCTGGGGCATACATTGGAGCTCTGATGACTTTGCCCCCATTCTTGGTATTCTTGCAGAAGGAGTCATCCCATGCTCCACTGTGTTTCTTTGCACTGGGAAAGAAGTCACTATGGGATCTGCCCCATCTTATTCAATTTTTTCTCTTTATAACTTAAATTCATGTTTTAATCTGCCCACTTCAGTTGCCACAGCTGCTGCCATCTTGCATGTCAGTGTGCAGCTGTGAGTCTGTGCTGCTGTCCCTTCACAGCCATCCAGATTGTCACCTAGGAAGCTGTGGGACGCAGTGTCAGAGGGCTGGGCAAGCAGCTTCGGTCTCCTGTGTAAAACCGGCAATTTCAAGTCAAAATAGTGGGATGCAGCCTGTGCTCACACTATTTGAAATACACTGTAATTTAGGGTTTTTTTCCTCATAAACATTCAGGTCTTGCTTTCAGCATCTCTGACCTGTACAAGATGGAGGAGGGAAAAATTACTGGATTTTTTCTGCTGTGGCTAGACCTCAGGGTCATTTTGTGAGGTCTGATACCAGATACCACGCCAGCTAGTTAACTGTTGCAGATGTGTTACACTACACAGGCTCTGTGGCTGCTTACAGAAGGAAAACACAAGTTTTCCTTGTCTTGTCCTTGCAGTCTCTCTGCCTCCCCTTTCTCCCGTGAATGCTCTTTACCCAGTTTGTCCTTGGGACCCAGTTTTGAATAACTTGTCTGCTGTCTGAGCAGGACAGTTTGATCCTACTTTTAAGTCCTTTGGACTTTTGTCTGTGGAATTTGGGATCAGGGAATGGCAGGATGTTTATTTTGGAATTGCTGCAAGGGGATTGCTCGGAGCAACCCTTGCAACTTCTTTGTGTGAGAGAGGAGCAGGTTACCCTGCACAGTATTTAGTTAACCTGGCTTTGTGCTCTCAGGGTTGTTTCTCTGGCCTTTCTTGCCCAGATCCTGAATGCATGATTCCTGGTGTAAGGAATGATCTTGAGCTGTGGCTGAATGTGTCTTGTTATGCATATGGATGGGGCAGAATGTTAGTGTTTTTAAAAAAGCCTAAATCTCACTGGTACTCACTGCAGCAACTAGGTCTGGTCTCGCCTTGAAATAATTGAACTTGTCTCTTGATTTCTCAATTCCAGAGCAGGGTGGGGAGAAAAGCTGGAGCTGTCTCTGTGCTCTCTGTCTCTCCAGTGGACCTGTGATGAGCAGCTCCAGTCTTCCCTGCTCCTGGCTGAAGCCATTGAGGCCGTGGTCAAAACCAGATGAGGGTTGTTTTATAATTACACAGTGCAGTTAAACAGCATAATTTAGCTCAAATATAATGCAGTGAAATTAATGCAGCAGGAATGCGATGCAGAGTCTGTTAGTGTCTGGTCTTTTAAGGTGGTCATCTTTGCTTTGTAATTTAAATCAGTCTTCCTGCGCCAGAGCAGTTGGGAAGGAGATGGACCTGTGAAGCCATGCACTGTCCTTCTGCCTGGGTAAGCTTGTGCTCTTGGAGATCTCTTGTTTTTGGACTTGCCCTGTGAAGGAAAGGGTGGCCAGCTTGAGCCAGAGGTGACTGTGAGGAGCAGAGAGTGTCATTGGAGCAGTCCAGCCCTTCGCTCCTGGTCCCCGGGAAAAGCAGGCGTCTATAAAAATGTGCACCTGCAGGAAGAGGCTATTCATTTGATGGCTTTTAGTGACTCCTGAATTTCTGCAGGTTTAAGGGAGTGTGTTGCCCAGCTGGAAGCTGCTGATCTTTAGGGAGTTAATTCCTCCTCCAGAAGCTTTCTCTGCCTCTGTGACATGGGAGCAATGCTGCTTCATTTCGCAGCTTTCCCATTTTATGGTTGATGGTTAAAGTTGGAACATTTCTATCTCCTTCTGCCAAGAAGCGTTTAGAACAGTTTTCATGAGAAACATTAAAAGTTGGAGGTCCACAGCTGATGCCCTGGCTGCTCTGCATCAGTCACTGGGGGGTAAATATATTTAAATGAAGAGCTGTGGCAGTCTTGCTAGCTGAGTGATAAATCAGAGCTGAGAAACTCCATGAAGCTGAATCTTAATGCCTTGGCTTGGAGTTGCAGGGTGGGGTGGTAAAGCTGATGGAATGGCGGGATGTTTCTAAACAGAATGTGCCTGCCCTTAGTTACGCTGCCACAAAGAACATAAATACTGCTGCATACGGAGCTGAAGTGCTGAAAATGGCTTTTTGTTGGTGTTGCTTTCTTTGGTTCCTGTCTCCACTTAATGTCAGCTCTTGGTGCTTTGCCTCCCCTTGGTAGCAGCAGCAGGTAGTGGAGAGATCCAAAGCTTTGCCTTCCATTCCTGTGCTTAGTGCTTCAATCCCGGCACTGTGACACCAACCTGTAGGAAATTATAGTGCTTGAGCACTTTCAAGGAGCTGCTAGAAATATTTCATTATCTGAAGAATTTTGTGGAATTCCCAGGAGGTGATTACGAACCCTTGGAATGTGGCTGTGTCTCCACAAAGCACTCCAGCCAAACAGCATTTTGAGGTGACTCTGGAGTTGAAACCTCCACTGACACTTTCTTCTTTCCAGATTTGGGTTTGGTGCCTGCAGCCCTCAGGCTGTGTGTTTCTGGCACTGGAGGATCCCCCTGCCCAAGCTGCCCACGCTTGGGTGCTCCTGCTTCAGTCCCATTAACAAGGCCAGTGCTTGCCTGCTGGCTGCAGTGCCAGCGTGTCCTAGGGAGGCCCAAAAGCTGTTCTAGTGATGAAAAAAACATGTCAGAGCACAGGCAAGAGTCCTGCCATGAGCATTCTGGCCAGGCTCAGGTATAAGGCTAGAGATGGAGCCTCAGAAGGGTTTCCTTCAGAACAGGATTTGGAAGTTTGATCAAGTTTCCTAAGAAGATGATTTGCAGAACTGTCCTGACTGTCGGTGTGTCTTTCATGTCTTTCACCCCTCTGGTAGCTTCTGCTTGCTAATTTGGCAGAAGGGCTTTTGTCCCTTATTTATTTAAATTAAATTAATAAAGAATAGACGACAGGTAGGTGGAGGAGTTTCAGCTAAAAAAGACACTGAAGCTCACCTTCCTGCTCTATGTGACCCATTCAATGTGTCATGTACTCTGAAACTCCAGATTTCCTGCCTTACTGGACCTAGGAGTTTATCCCTCAGGGTCTTTCCCTTTTTGTAAGGACTCTTTAGTACTTATTAAGACAAAATGTCCAGTGGAAGCTTCCTCTCCAATTAGGATATTAGTTGTTTCTCTTCCATGTGGATTCTCTGAAGCCTCATAAGGGGTTTTGTTCAGCCTTTAATTCAATTAAGAAATCAAGCAAGAGATGTAAATCTTTTTAGCCTCATTGGTTTCAGCACTCATGACTACAGCTGTAAAGAACATCTCCTGCACGATATAGCTGAGCAGCTTAGGGAGGGAGTGTTTTTCCAGGCTGAGATTTCAAGTGCTGCTGGAGGCTTGTGGATGATTTTGTCCCTTTGGAGCAAGGGGCAGAGGAAAGGCTGCAGTCACCTGTCGGTAACGGTGGCTTGGTTTAAACCTGTTTCTGAAGCAGCAGAAACCTCCTGTTTGATAGATAGAAACCCACTTTCCAGCTCGGTGACTTCTATCAAAGGTCATTATCGGGTGTGAATTAGACTCGGAACAGCTGGTGGATGGTGAGTGATACCAGGGGACAGGACACACAGTGGTGACTGTCACACCAGCTGCTCCTGCACATGTCCTTTGGCGCTTGCTGGGGAGCAACCTGCCTGCTCAGGAACACAAGGTCGGGCTCTGATACCTCGTAGTCCTCACATTTAAAAAGTGACATCTTGTGTTTTACTTCTTGTGTCCATGTGCTTTCCTGCCTTGTCTCCAGGTGCCTCAGCTGCCAGCCTGGTGTCCTCTGTCCCAGCTCTCCTGCAGGATGGGATGACTTCTGCTAAAATGCTTTTCTGTGTTGCCAAGGTCTTCATTGCAGAATGAGTGACAAATTCGGCATGATACAAAACTTTCCTTATTAAAGAGAAAGTTGGAGTCAAAACTCCCTGTTTTATCTTGGTGCCTTGAGTTCTGGTTTTTATTAAACCTTGGAAGCTTATAAAGAATTTGTGTGTGTGTGTGTATGCATGTATATATAGATATATATGCACACATCTGTTGTGTTTATCTTCAAAATATGCATTTTTATGGCATTTGTATGGGAGGGGATCTTAGTCCTGTCTTTCTTTTTTTCCATAAACTTTTCTAGTTTAATTTCCTGTGGATTTTAGTACTAACTTTAGCTTACATTCCCTTAAACACAGAATTAAATATTAGGATTTTTACACACTCTCGCTCTGTTTTCAGACAAAACCAGGAGTTATAAGTGGAGTTTTTAGGGACTTGCTGTGGCTGGCTGCGCACTGGAAACCCAAGTGAAGCCAAAGCCAGCATGCCCTGAGGCAGACAGACCCTTGATCTGCCCTGCTGCAGCTGTATATTTAGCCTATATGGCCTTTCCAATAACAGCCAGGAGAAGATGCCTGGAGAGGAATGCGAGTCATCATTTTCCTGAATGCTGTCCCAGGATCAAGTGCTGCTTGAGCCAGAAATGCTGCCTTGGTAACTCTGTCCTCTATAAAATTGTCTGCCCCACCCCTTTTTTTTTTTTAAACCCATGTGAAGTTTAAGCATCTGTGTTCATGACCCCATTGGATCCTTGAGAAAATCCATTTTGGTTGGTTTAGTTTGGCTTCTGGTCCTTTTGTTAGAGGAGAGCGTGGGCTCTTGTTCCCCATCTCCCTAGTGCCCCAGTGCATCCCACTTTGTTCTCTTCCAGTTTCCTTCAAGGAGGATCCATTTTATACCTTTGATTCCCATCACTTTTCTTTGCCAGCTTTCCCTTGACGTGGGGCCGGCTCACAGGATGCAAGAGGTGTGGGGTGGCACTGGCGAAGCTACCCCCTGCTTTGGCTTGTTGGTGGATGTTTATATCCTAATTTTTCCTGGCTGCTGGCAGCAAACAAATGGCAGTCCTACCTGGCTGCAATGTTTGTAATTACAGGGAAAAAAAGATCTCTGAGGCCTTCTGAATACTTGGGAAGATAATATCTGAGTTTCCTTTCAACTGAATGCACTTGAAGATACAATCTGAGTTGGCTGTCTGGGAATAACAAAGTGGAGGAAGGGATTGATTGTGGTTGCTGAAACTTTCATCAAAGGAGTGTCAGGAGTGTTGCCTAGCCAAAATCTGCAGCTGCTGGCCACTGCCGCGGGTCAGGCACAGCGGACACGTGGCTCAAGCACAGGGCAAGTAGCACACAGAGCCTGCAAGGGGCCAGTCCAGCAGGGTGGGTGAGCAGGGGGACATCCAGATAGTCTTCCAGCAAATCTGTCAGGTCAGCATGGAATACCCAGAGGCACTTGTGGGTACCATGCTCATCCCTCCTGCCTCCCTCTCCAGGGCTGCAGGAGGCTGGGGAAGGTGCTGCCTCCAGAACAGGTCTTGCCACAGCAGAGGAAATGTGCTCTGCAGGGAAGAAAAAACATGTTCCAGCTGCCAGAAGGGATCTAGTGTCCTTTGTGCTTCTGCTGCTGCTCTGCAGTGCCCCTTGCGTGTACCTCAGCAGGAGTGCCCTGGCTGCGGGTTTTTGGGACTGCCAGGCTGCTTCCTCCCCTGCAAAGCACTTGCTGAAGTGCTCACTGGAGCATATCCTCAGTGCTTACCTCTTCCAGGAAAATAAGTTTTTCTGGGAATGGAGTCCCTAGCTGGGGAGGTCAATGTAGTAGCCCAGCTTCTGGATAAACAGATACAATACAGGGGCAAAAAGGAAAATTAGGCTCTTTGCATCTTTCCCATCACAGAGTGGTAATGAAGGTAGCAGAAAGCTTCCTCTCAGATACAGGAAAGTTAAATGCCTTGGTACTTGCTCTAGCAGAATAAAAACTGCTGCAAGGTGTCGATGGCGGTGACCACTTCCTGCACAAGCGTCACGGAACTGCCTGTGGCCTCTGGGACTTGAAAGCAACAAGTTGGTGACAGTTCGCAGCCGAGTTCCCCATCAGCAGGAAAGTGCTGCTCGTTTCCCTGCCCAGCACACATTTTTAGCACTGCTGTTTTGGGTTTGTTTGAGTTTGTTTTTTTTTCCCCTAGATTGTTTTTCGGCGTCAGGGTTTCCTGTTACTGACACCAGATGTGCTGGAGATGAGCAGTGCAGAAATACAAGAAGGGATGAGGCTGAAAAAAGCAGCTTTTTGTGCGTATATCCTTTGGGCTGGGTGTCACTTCTGGGCACCTTCACCACGTTTAATGTGGTGATAATATATGGTAGGCACAGCGTGTCGAAATGAAGTTTTAGGGTGAAGAACTGAGTACAGCTTGGTACCTCCTGAGCTGATGGTGTCAGGGGTGACCAGCTATTGATGGCTGTGGGGGGAAAGGGTGGAAGGGGCTCTCGGGGCCTCAGGAGCGCTCATCTGGGGCTCCCCGCTCAGGCAGATCTCTCATGGTCCGATTTCTGATCATGAGCTGCTGCTGCTTTGGTTTTGGTGCACACGTGGCTATGAGCAGGCAGCTGTGAGTGTAGCATTGAGCCAGAAACTGTGCGTGAGCTTGTCTTCCAGTCTCCGTGTAAGGCCACCATCCCTAGAGATGCCTGGTTAGTGTTGTGCAGGACAGGATGCTGTCACTCCGAGCAATGTGGAGTGGGGAGCTACGTCTGGTGGTGAATCTTCTGTCCTCTGCCTGGCCTGTTCGCTCCTGGCAGCTGCCTGCCCTGAGTCTGTGGGTGACCAGTGTGTCTCTGTGCAGTTGCTCTGCTGTACATCCCTGTCTGTAACTCATCCCATGTGCAGCAGCGTCTGGAGCTTGGGTCATCTGTGAATGTGCGTGGCTGAGGCCACTGAGGTTGGAAATAACCCCCAGAGGCGTTTGCTGCAATTCCCATAGCCTTTAACACAGTCTGTTGGAAGGGCTGCTGCCTTTGTTTCAGGGTACGTCCGGAGCAGGGCAGGCACAGAAACTCTGACTGTTTCCTAAATTTCACACTCCAGGGTGTTCTTTGTACATATTACATGTCAGGCTTGCAGGCTAGCATGCTCTTGGGCTTGAGGAGACTGTTAATTCATAACCTGGGGATGGGCTGCTGTGCCCAGACACACTGCCCCCGAGCTGTTTGTCCTTCCTGCCCCCATTCCCGGGCTCGTTCAGCGCGGCACAGACGTGCACGGAGCACCAGCCGCCTCTGCCCGGGCCGCGCCGCCAGGCTGGCACCGGGGGTGCCTGCTGTCGTGTTTTGGAGCGGGGAACACGTCCGGCAGAGTGCCATCTTTGTGTGCCTGGCCGAGGACGCTGGATTTCATCATTCCTGCTGCTCGCTGCCTTGACTCGCAGGCGCGCGATAGCTGACGGGACTTGCCCAGAGATCCTCCTGTGGAAACACGCACGGGAGATCTTTGCACAGACAATAGCTCTGCTCTGCAAAGTTGCACCGACTCTTTTTATCCAAGTTTGTGCTTCTTTAGAGAAAGGCCACTTGTTTAATGCTTCCTTTAATGAGGATATTGGTAAATAAGCAATCAGGTAAGTGGGATTCCTCCTAACTCCTAAATACCTTCTTAACCAGAGTCAAGAATTGCACAGCAGTTACTTGAGCTTTCTGCACGCTCGGCTCAGTGGCATTAATATGCTGGTGGTGATTAATTACCGCAGCCCAGTGATGTGATTGTGTGCTTGAGCAATTGGATTAGATGCAGCTGGACAGAGACTTCACTTTTACTGATTCTTGCCGAAGTGGTGCCGTAATTGGCCACAGAGGAAAAGTTGTTTCTAGGGCAGCCACCCTCCTCTGGCTGGGATGCTTCCCCTGGCCCCACGCTCCAAGGTCTGTGATGGACAGAAGGACAGGTCTCTGGGAAAATGCATGGCTGGGAGTAGCTACTTTGTCCTGCTCTCAGTCCTTCCTTTCAGTCCCATCTTCTGCCTGCACTGTTCAGCGTTCCTGGATAACAAAGGTACAGCGTGTCGTTACCATCTCAGCGGGTCTCGTAGCTGCACGGAGAAGGAGCAAGTTCCAGTGTTGCCTTGACGAGTCAGCATCATATCAAGTGCAGCATCGTAACTTCACCAAGCAGGCCCAGTTCCGTGGCTCTGCAAGGGGTTTTGGCACTGGAGATCAGGAATCAACCTTGGCACATGCAGCGAGTGCTAGGACTGAAGCAGATGTTGATACTGACTTTGATGTTTCATCCAACACTCTGAAGGCTTGAACTTGAGACCAAAAGAACTCTCACAGAAGCAGGAGAATAAAAAGAAAGTCGGTTCTTTCAGAAGATCAGACAGAACGAAACATCCTGAAATTCAGGACTAACCTGAACCTTTGTGTTTGTTCTGTGAAACTGGGCAGTGCAGATCCTGCTGGAAGGAGGAGCACAGTGCCATGTAGAGAAGCTGGGGTGGTCTAGCCTTCCCTCATAACTGGGAAGTGCTGTCTAAGTCAGCTCTGTGGCCTCATGCTTCCCAGAGATCAGCAGAAAACCGCCTGCAGAATTCCATCTGTGTGTGGGTTTTGGCCCTGTTCTGAATTTGTGGAAAACTGCAAAGCGTTGAGGTTTTTGCTCCTGGAGAGCTGCAGCTCTGTGCCACTCACTGGTTGTGGACAATGACCCAGAATGCTGACTTCTTCCAAATACAGCTGGGATGATTTCTCAGTTGAGTCAGGGTTGTGGCCATGGTAGTGTCGTGTGAGGTGGTGTGGGCTCTCAGCAGGTCCCCAGGCACCAGGCAGGTCCCCAGTGCTGGTTCCAGCCTTGCTGCAGGTAACATTCACTCTTCTGCAGCTGCGTCCAGACCCACAGTGCTGGTGGCCAGTGGACTTGCAGAGCAGCACTACTGGCTTTAGGCAGGGGATCTCCTATCCCAAAAAGTATTCCACCTTGCAGTGATAGTCCACTTGGACCTCAGCACTGCAGGGCAATGCCTTGTGCAGCTCTACTGATAGCTGGAACCACCCTGCTTTTCCTCCTTCACACACTGTGAGAGGCTGGCAGTGTTTCAGCTTCTGTCCATTGTGTTGTGGTGAGGTGGAGCTGTGCTAAGAGATTTTTTTTTTGGTGGCGCAAGTTTGTTCTCAGCTCTTCTGTTTGTTATCAGCTACTGAATTCCTCCTATACCTCCTGTGCGCTCCACTTCTATATGCTGAGCCTGTTCTTCTGTAGTTTCCCTAAAATGAAACTCTGAAGTTGCAACCTGCAAGTGTCACACGAGCACGTAAAGTCCAGTTGCTGGGCTGAGGGGCACATATTGGGCAGTGTTTGTTGCCTGCTTTGATAAGTATTTCTGAACTAGGTGATGACTTCATCTTCCTCTCCTGCTCACCACAGATATCAAGAACCAGCTCCTTTCTGCCCAAATGCTCCTCTCCATCCAACAAAAACGCCCCAGGCTGGATCACATCATTTGGCTGAGCAGCACAGAGCTGCACCACACTCATGCACAAGCTCCACTGCAGTGTGACAGGGCAGGGACTGGCCCGAAGCACCTCTCCAGGTGTTTTTACAGCCTCGTGCAGTTGTGCACTGTGTGTCTGGCTGTGTGGGGTGTCTGTCCTCTGCTCAGGTGTGGATGCTCAGTGCAGCAGTGAGAGGCAGCCACGTTTCCCTGATAGCATCTCGGCCCCACAGCAGCCACGGTGCTGCTGCCACATTCCTCCCCCAGCTACAATCTCTGATCCTGCCCGTGCTTGCCATACACATCAGGACTTTCCAACAAGCAGGTTTCAGGAGAAGTAGCTCATGTACAAGGTGTCACCACTGCAGTGGCCATGCTCCAGGCTCCGTGGAGGGTGAAGGTTGTTCTCTCAGCTTTTTAAGGCACTGTGCAGGGACAAAGAGTCCCCTGATTTCCCACTACGATGGGCAGTGATTTCCTCAGGACCTCTTGCAGGTGTCTGCTTCATCTCTGTAGCTCATTCACATGGCCTGTTGAATATTTTCCACCAGACACCTGCCATGGCACTCATGTACCTGCTGAGATGACTGCGCTCATCCGAAATCAGCTGCAGTGTGTCAGATCCTCCTCTGGCCACACAGGGAGCATGTAGGAGAGATGTGCCCTGTAGGGATTGTGACTTGTCCTTACCCACCAGCCACTTCCTGAGGATAATCTCTGGAGAAGCAGTTCTGGCACCTCTCTCTGGGTGAAGACCTCCCTGTGCTGGTGGTTTTTCACCCAGAGGGTGGTGGGGCACTGAGCGGGCTCCCCAAGGAATTGTTGTGGTGTCAGGGCTGACAGAGCTCAAGAAGAATCTGGACAAGGCTCTCAGGCACATGGTGGGATTCTTGGGGTGTCTTGTGCAGCACCAGGAGTTAGACTTGATCATCCTGATGGGTCCCTTCCAACTCAATGTATTCCATGGTTCTGTGTTCCTTTGCCTTTGGGAAGAGCCTGGCTTCAGCTTGCCGGTTGTTTCATCATGTATATTCCCCTCCCAGTCGTCTCAGACAGTTGGAAGCACAAGAGCAGCAGGGAATGGGCTTTTTTGTGGTGCTGACCTTCTCACCAGCCATCCTCCCATCTGTCTTGTGGTTCCCAGCAATGTTATCCTGCCTCTGCTATCTCTTCTGCCTTCCACTTGAGGCAGGTTCTCCACAGAACAGCGGTCAGATCAGGTATCTGCCTCGTGGATCCTGTAGCCAGAGGTTATTGCATTCAGCTCCCAATTCCTACTTCCCACAGCCCTCTGTGCTGGCTGCAGCTGTGCCCTGGGCCCGTTACCTTGGGGTTGCTGTCAGCCCTTCTCTGTGTGGGGTTCATTGTGAAAGGCCCATCAAGGGGTGCGGATGTGCAGGTCCTTACACGCTGCCTCTCAGCTTCTCTAGAGCTCAGGCTTTAGGGTGAGCAACCAAACCTTATCTCTCCTGTTATTCCTAGAGCCTGCTGTGGTAGCCTTGGGCTTGGGTGCCTGCATGGGCAGACCCTCTGCCTGCTTCTGCAAGCCCCTGGTGGGCAATGCACCCTTCCTGGCCACAGCACAGCAGGCAGCTGAGCCCTGTCATGCTGCTCCAGGAGCTCTGCAAGGGCAAGAAACAGTGGGATTTCCCTTCCCACACGGACTGGCTCCAGGGTCTCTTGGGACATCCTGATGTGCATCATATGGTGCAGACGGAACAGGCTAAAATAAATCAGACTGGGAGCCAGTGGTTAGGAGCTGTGCTGGTTTGCTCTGGGAATTTGGAGTCCCTTCTCTCTCAGCCTGGGAAAAATGAGTTGGTTCAAGTCGTTAGGGAACCCAGTCTCGTGTGCTCGTGGCATTGAACAACATCTGCTTGGTCTGTGTGTCTTTCCTGCCATCATGTGTAACCCACCATTCCACTCATTACTGCAGATTAGTTACCAGGGGCTGGGCTGGCTGCAAACTCAGATGGCAGAATGGGCAGTATGACTTCCCTAAGGTTCCAAATGGCCCTGTCCTATTCCACAAATCCATTGGTCTCCTGCCAGCAGTCTGTGAAGAGGAACGTGGTGGCACAGATCTGTGGCTCTGCTGTGGCCGAATGCAGACTGGAGGGAGAAGTAGCTGGGGAAGCAAAAGAAATGATGGCCAGAGGAACAAAGGAGAGAAAGGAGATCCAGGGAAGCTGGGAGGTGGGAATGGTGGGGAGGAAGTGAAGGAACAAAACAATGAAGTAAGGGAGAGCTGGAGATGTGTCTTGGCAGAGTATGGGGACAGGTGAGCTGTGCAAGCAGGAGAGAGCTGGATGGCAGCACAAAAAACACTGTGTGTGCATAGCTCACTCCAGTCTGATTTGGGGCTGCATGTTGCAGGCCCCCAGATCAAGTCTGAACACACTAATACAAAAAGCTGGACCTGAGAGGAGACCTGGCTTGAAAACCAGGCTCATGGGCCAGAGGAGCAGAAGCATCTGTCCTGCGTCAAGCCATTAGGATGGCAGCTTTGGACTTCCAAAGATTTTTTGGTATCTTTCCTACTGGGTAACTGGCATTTAACTCCACTGATGTTCCAGCCTGGCTTCAGCTTGCTTTGAAAGGTCAGCTGTTAGTGCTGTGCTCAGTCTCGGCTTTGGTTGTAGCTCCCCTGTCTCCTGACCTGTGGCTATCTCGGGATGCTGTGTCTCCAGAGCAGCAGAAACACAGCTGTGTGCATGGAAAAGCAGGAGGATCTTGTTTCTTTGGAGATGCTGTATGTCAGAAGAGGAGCTGAGAGGCTGTCGTGCTCTCTAAGGGTTGTGGTAACTTGCAGATAAATCAAAAGCTGAGGCACAAAGAGTAGCATGGCCAGTAGCCCTCTGCCTGTTGCAAGGTCACTGTGAGTTGACTGGCTGGCTTGGGTATCTTAATGTGCTGATTGGATTTCCTATGTCTAACCAGGTTCCCAGGACTCCTAGGATGAGGCTGCTGTGAAGGACTGGTGGATCCCCTGCCTGTGCTGTGGTGCCTGCAGATTCCCTGTGATCCCCTTTCCAGCTGGAGCACCGTTGCCAAGGCCGCTGGGAAGAATGACTGTTGGATGCCTACTGCAACCCCCTGTCCTGGGGAGGACTTGGCTCCCCGTGCTGCTGCTGGCAGCCTCTGCTCACTGCCACTGGCCCAGCGAGCCGGCAGAAGTGGTTCGGGACTGGGAAAACCAGCTGGAGGCCTCCATGCACTCGGTGCTCTCGGACCTCCGGGAGACTGTGCCGGCTGTGGTGGGCATACCCGACAGCTCTGCGGTGGTGGGACGCTACTTCAGAGTCTCCATCCCCACGGATTTAATTGCTTCCAATGGAGAAGTTGTCCAGGTGAGAAGCACCGTTCCGCGGGGATCGTTTTTGGTTATATTCATGCACGATCGAGCGAGTCATCCCACTAATGGGCTGAGTCATGAGGGTGGCTGGGAAGCAGGCTTACAGTTTTGTAGGGCTACAGGAGAAGGATTTTTATAAAAAATTAGTCTCACCTCATTGCAAAGTTCCTCTCTTCTGTAACAGAGAAGGCTTCTCAGGGAGGATTAATTGGGTTTGTTGGCTGTATTTAAAATATGAGGTGCTCTGCCCCTGGAACGATGGGCACGTTCATGAGGAGATGTTGCCGTGGGATCTGGGGAGCCATGGATTCCCTGGGACTGCTGCTCAGACTCGGGGAGTTTGCTTCACTGTGGTAACAAAACACTGCCAGACAAACAGACCCTGTCCTGCTCTGTGCTGCCTGTGACACTGTCTCTCCTGACCTTGCCCCTGAGTCCCCTTGGGAAAGACGGTAGCTTTTCCCCTTATCTGACTTAAACTCACGCTGCTGGTACTGCAAGGACCTGAAAACGGAGTTTTGGAATCAGTGCTGAGTGCAGGAAAGGGTTAGAATAGCCCAGTGGAGGGTAGGGACATGGCCAAACACAGGTGTGCTTATTGTTAGTCCTTTCCTGGAAGGGTTCGCTTGGATCACGTGAAATTCAGAAAATTCTGTTCTTAAAAAACAGAATTGCCTTCCAGTCTCAGGATTTCTTTTCAAAGAGCATGATAAAGCATTATAAAAAGACAAGCTTCTGGTGTGTCTTGGAAGATCAGAGGGAGATGGAGAGCAAGTCAGGAGCAAATCTGACATCTCGGTTTCTCCTTGAAGGCAGGTTTGGTTTAACTCTGTGTACAGTCACACAGTTATCCCAATCCTGATCCGGGATCCCGCTGGCCCCAGCAAGGGTGCCGGACCACGATGTGCCAGGGTGGGCAGAAAATTTGAAGAATGCAGCTGTATGGACAGAGGGTCAGACAGGAGGAGGAGGGCAGTGGGCGAGCCCCTGGCCAGAGGAATCAAGGAAGGGGCCAGGCTGGTCTCAGTGACTGAGCTGACCACAGTTGAGGTCTCTGCCTGGCCTCACCCACACCTGTGCTCAGAGCACAGGGCACCTGTACAGCACTGGGCTGCCAGGGCCTGGGTGGGTGTGGTGAGCCCCAGATCTCGTGTTACAGAAATGATAACTTTGGTTTGGGATTTTGCATCCGAGTGGCTTGTTCTGGTGTTGTCTAATAGCTGCTTTGATGGCAAGAATAAGTGTCAGTATTTATATAACACCACAGCTTCCCCTGTCATCTTTTCCTGGCACAAAAGTCATCTGTGATAGCTCCAGTAGCTGCAGGAAAATACTGATGGATTATTTCCACCCCACCTGATGGCTGTGAGTTATACCTCTGCCATGTAGGTGTGAGGTGTGTTGACCAACACCAACACGCCTGGAGAGCCTGGAATGGACTGGGCTGCAGCAGGATCCAGCAGCTGCTGGTTCTGTCTAGTTCAACAAACTCTGGGAACAATTTTCATGCTCATCCCTGGGTTTACCCGAGTGCATGTTGCATCTGTTCACCTTGAAATTGATTTTTAAAGTGCAGCAGGCTCTCACTTAGCTGCTGTCTCTGGAAGGGCTCTCCTTGCAGAGAATGCACGTTGGCTGCTGAGCACAGCTGACCTTTGCTATGGGGATTTCATTCCTGGCTGGTGAGAACTGCGTAGGCAATTTTGGGTGCTAGGGTGCATTTTTGTTTTACTGGTAAGTTTCAGGGCAAATCGCTCTGATCTTTTTCTCAGGCTGCCTGGCATTTCTCAGCTGGAGCACTAAAAGCATAATACTTCTGCATCTTCCTCTCTGGTGTACTTAAACCCTGCTAAGAAAGAATAAGGGCTGTGCCTTCTGAGATGGGGCAGGGTTTACGATGACATATGGTTGCCTATATTTTTCCTGCTTAAACTTCAAAGAAATTGTCTACAATTTTTTATTTTAAAAAAAAATGCTGGCAGCTGGTGTCCCCAGATTCCCAGGAGCTTCCCATTAGAACCTGGAGAAAGTGCGATTGCTTCATTTCTAGATGATTCCCGCTGATTATTTCTAGGATTGTGGTGGGGATCGCCTTGAAGCTCTTTCTCAGATCCTCTCCCTGCATGTTAGCAGATTCCAGCCAGCTGTAGACAAAATACTTTTCTCTGCAAACTCGGTTGTGGGATGGAAACAACGCCAGGCATGTGCAGCGTGGCGGAGGAGTGCCCCACAGGCACGTACTCCTGCACAGTCAGGTATGTGCTCCTGGGAGCAGTCCCCAGCCTTTCCCTGCCACCCCCAAAGCTGCTGAACAACAGGTGAGATTTTATGGCTAAGGACAAAAGCGAGTTTGTTTGAATGTGCTCAGGCTGCAGAGAAAAGAAGTAAAAAACTACCACATGTCTTCATTTCAGAGTCTTTTTCCACGTTGCTCAGAGCCAGCTGCCTGCAAGGCGTTGTGGCCGTGGTAACGCCCTTCCCCTGTGCCTTGTGTTCCCAAGCAAGTGCCTTGGTCGGGCAGTATCATGTCCTCTGAAAAACAGCTGGAGCTTGCAGGTATTCCAGCTGTTGGATTTGGCAGCAGGTCAGTCCAGATGCTGTCCTCTAGCTTCCTCACTACAGCAGGGCTTCTGGCTGCAAGACTGCTCTCCTGCTGTCTGGAGGCGGCTGGGAATTAAAACTCCTTGCTGTGCCTTCCTAAAGGGCACCTTGCAGCCCTTTCTGTCACATTTGATACCAAAACATTGGTATTTTTACATTAAAACACCCAATTTCCCTATATCATACAGCCACCTTGCCATACAGATAGTGTGAGGACAGGTTGCCACTGGCTCCTGGCAGGTGCTGGCTGGGACAGAGTAAAGGTGGGCATTGGTGCTGATACCCTCACCAGTCATCATCTCCTTACCCCATTTCCACTGAGGACTGTGTGGAGTCTGACCTGTTACCTCTCAGCTGTGTCCTGTCGAAGAACAGATCATGCTCCGGTCAAAGACCAGTTGGACTTCCTGTTCCTGCCACTTCTATTTGAAGCTGCTCCAGAATTTGGCTGCTCTGATTAAAAATGCAGCTTCTAGCCTAAATTTAGAGATGGCTAGAAATATTTATAAGTGCTGCCCTTTAGCCTAAATCAATTCTACCTTCATAATATTTACTTCCTTTATGTATTTATAGGTGACAGGCATATTCCCCATCTTGATTTTATTAGGTTAAACAAGCCAACCTCTTTAGTCTTTCTCATAAAATAAGCTTTCTTTCCTTCCCCTCAGCTTTGCAGCTGTCTTCTGCATCTCCTCCAGCTTGAGTTTATTTTTCTTATGTTTGCATGACCACAGCGTTACAAAGCATTCCAGATGAAATTTTACCAGAATCTTTTATAAAAGCATCAAAACTTCCTTTTCTCTTCTATAAATAACCTTGTTTGATATATCCTACGATCCTTTGCTTTTCCATGTCTGCTTTACTTTGGTTTGGACATCTTCCTATCAGCTGAAATATCCAGGCCTGTAGCTTTTGCCGCTTCCAGTTGTTGAGTCCCAGAAGAGGACATAGGGTGAGGTGCATGATTTGGGGTGGTGGCTGTTGCCAGACATGGCTCTCCACTCATCCCACCAGCCAAGGTACGATATCCCCACAAGGAACTGAGCCCTTGCACAGCCTGATATCCTAAATGCATATGCCCACAATACACAGAGACACTATTAAATAACTTTTGTTTAGAGATGGATCTATAAAGCATGCTGGAAGGAGAGAAACTGCTGGTGTGTCCTGCTTCTCAAGGTACATCCCTGCCAGAGAAGGAGATTTGTTGTGTCTTCCTTGAAGGTCATGTAAAGCTGCTGACATGCCTGGTAGTGTTCAGTGTGGGATGGAGAAGATCTGCGTGGGTTTGTAGCCAATGCTGAGGAGCTCAGGTGAGCATTCCCGGCTGTGTCTTAGCCCCTGATTGTTTTTAGGTTTGAAGGGCACGGTTTCAGCAGGGCTTTGTTGGGAAGACAGGTAAAACACGCAGCAGAGGCCCTGAGAAGCTGTCTCTGTAAGCTAACATAGCTGGTGGGAAAGTGATTAGAACAACAGAATTCACTCAGATGAATTACACAGCGCAGCTGTGGAGTGGGTTTGGAGGTTATCAGAGACTGGGTATCCATCTGGGAAAAAAGGAGTCTTGCTTTCATAGAATCACGGAGTTGTTTAGGTTGGAAAATACCTTTCAGATTATCGAGCCCAACCATTAACCCAGCACTGCCAAGTCCACCACTAAACTTTCCAAGCAGGAGGCTGAGTTTCCAATGGTTGTTCTGTTTGCCATCTGCTGAAGTGGCTTTTATTGAACAGCTTTGCTCTCATCAAATGTCAGGGACCTTGATTTATAAACAGGATCCACAGAGATTGGGTTGCAGGAGTCCTGACATGGGTATCTACTGTCAGGGCTGTGCTGCTCACCTCAATCCTGCTCCAACCCCGAAGCCAAGGGCTGGATGTTGGCAGCCAGCCTGCAGTGCCAGGACACACTTGCTTTCAGGGAAAAAAACCACAAAATACTGGCTTTTTTTTTTTTTCCTCTTGCAATGATCTTTATTTCAAAGCATTTTAACTGAATGTGAAATTTATTAAAGTGGCATATCTCAAAGGAAGGAGGGAAGCAAAGAGCACTCCCGAGGGCCTGTGTCATCAAGCTGGGTTTCTTAAAAGGCTCTCTGTGTCAAAGCATTTGAGCTTCACCTCCTGCCTTGGGTCCCTGGTTTTCTTGGACTAACTGGGAGGTGCAGCAACAGCCGCTATTTACAGAGGAGCACACGGGGATAAATGGCAGTGCCTGGAACAGGTCCAGGCTAAGGAGGACTTGGGCAGGGCTTTGCTTGGTTGCCCCTCTGCAATCTGAGTGATAAGATGAGCTGATAAGATTCCTGCGGGGAGGCCGAGAGGGACGCTTATCTTTTTTCTGCAGCGAGACCGAGTCAGAGAATTTGGCATTTTCAGTGCACGCTTAGTAACAAGCCCTGAATTTGGAGGAGTGGAAAATGTGACTCGATCTAATTATAAACTGGCTTTTCAGACGGGCTGGGAAGTTCCTTGTTTTGTCCTGCTCTTACAGGTTGTTGCTCTGAGCATCCAGGGAGACAGAGGAATGTGTCGGTAATGAGAATCCTGCGAAGGAGCAGACCTGAGACTGCAAGATCCGGTCTGCCTTTCCTTGCCATGCTCTTGAAAGCCAGCTTTCCAGCAATCTGCTGATGGCAGGAATAAATTGCCAGGGCTGGTTAGCTGTGCGGTGGCAGCACTAAACCCCCAGCACTTGGCATCCCTGCTTTGTGGTATTTTTGCTTCCCTTTGGCCTTTCGCTTATAAAAAGTCGCGCTGAAAGAAGAGCCTGACCAAACTTTTTTTTTTTTAAGCTGTTTGAGGCTTTTCCTACCCCGTTCTCGCCCCCTGGACAAGGGATAAAGCGGGGTGTGGGCAGCCCATGCTGACCCCAGCCCTGGCGCGGGCGGGCTGCGCCTTCCCGCTCCAACAATAAGGCTAAACAAATCCTTCCAAGCTGCTTGCATGGACCGATGAAAGGAGGATTTCTTGGGACACTCAATGTTTTGTAGTGACCTCCCAGTGAAACAGCTGTTGTGTTCCCTTGCCCAGGCAGAGTGGGACGCTGAATGGTGTCCTTATAGCCAACACAGAGGCGCATCTGGAAAAGAAGCCGTCATGGCAGGAGTATGCGAGGGTGGCATCAGCTGGGCGTAGCCGCTCAGCCTGCACCGTTGCAGAGCCATTTTACTGATGGTAAAGAAGTTGGTCAGACAAAGCCCTCGTGGCAAAGGCAGGCTGAGCCCACAGCACAGCCCTACACCCACATCTGCAGAGGAGGGGGTCTGCTTTCTGTGCGTGAGGCTTCACTCGCCCCTTGAATGGCTGGAAAATGCAGATTAGCAGCAGACGCGTAAACTTCTCCTTCAGGTTTTCATGAGCACATAAAAGCAGAGCAGCTACTTCGAGTAGCTTTCCTACCTTCAGAGGCTGAAGTTTGAACTTGAAGATGAGGGCCAGGACCAGTGATGTGGCCTCTGCAAGCCTTATTCCCCCTTAGCTCAGCTTTCTGGGCTGGGTTTGATTTGTTTTTCTAAAGCAACAGCTTCAGTGCACAGAGACGTACAGGAAGAGCTTTGCAGGGCCTTGGCTGGGACCAGCCAAAATGTGGGGTTAGCTCAACCATCCTGACCTACCTGTGCACAAAGGAAGCACCAATTACTGGCTGTTCTTGTGTAGCTTTTGGTCTCTGAACAGAGGTGGTGAGCTCCTGCTGGTAATGAAGGCTCAGGTCACCGAGGCTGATGTACTTCTGAAAGCCAGTGGAGTCTCTGGGCTGTTTTTAGACTTCCAGGGGTAGATGCATCTGCATGAAATGTCCTGGAGCAGCTTGTTTTTGTGCATGAGTTCCTGGGCTTTTGTGCAAGGCACACAGCAGCCCAGAGGAGCAGTGTCTGCTAAGGATACCCAAAAGCCCTGGCAGGTATTGCAGTCCCCTCCACAGGGGACAATTCCACAGGGAATCGTGCATGTTGCAAGTCCTCCCTGCTCGCTGTGCCAAGTGCAACTTCCCTTTCTCCAGCCTGAGCTTTCCCATAGCACAGCACTGCAACAGCTCCGTAGCTGTGCCCAGTGAGCAGAAGGCTCTGAGAGGTGCCCATCTTCCTTGCACCACTGTTTTCTGGGCCTTGTGTTTCTAGGCACAGCCCGTCTGATGTCCTATTTTGCACTTCTGTTGTGTTTGAGGAAAGGAGGTGGGAAGTAAGGTTGGAGGCTCCTTCACACAACCTCTCCTGGATGCAGACAGGCCAACCTTCCTGGCAGGGCTGTTCCTTGGGGCCAAAGGCTCACAGCTTCATAGAATCATAGGATATTCAGAGTTGGAAGGGACCCAGAAGGACCATCAAGTCCAAGCCCTGGCCCACCACAGAACAATGTGAAAAATCACCATGTGCCTGAGAGCATTGTCCAAACGCTTCTTGAACTCTGGCAGGCTCTGGCAGCTGTGGTGGGCTGAGGGCTGTCCAGCTCCTGCCTTGCACCATCACATTCCCTGACCCAGTGCAGCAGCTTCTGTGCCGTGGGACCTGCCTGGGGCTGTGGTGCCTGGGCAGCTCGGTCTGCAGGCACTGGTGCAGCCTTTGTGCCAGGTGAGAAGAGGAGTGCACCTGATGGATCCACAGGCAGAGCCTGCCTCCCAAAACAAGGACTCCATCCTCTGAGCTGGAGCCTGCAGGCCCCACGCCCATCACTTCTCCTGACTCCGGTCTGGCTGTGCCAGCACTCTGGCTCATTGCAGTGCCCACAGCTCCAGCACTGGGGTGGATCTGAAACCAGTGTCCCTCCCCACACTTGTGTGGGACAAGGCAATGGGAATCTGCCTGCCCATGGATCTGACTCGGGGCTGAGGCTCCGTTGCTTCTGCTGCCAGCACTGCTCGTGCTGCGGCATTAGCAGGGGGTTAAGATGAAGCTTGGGCTTAGGCAAACAGCTTAGGCTTGACTCTTTCTCTGCAGTTATATTTGCATTTGAATTGCGTTTGAATTTCCATTTTCTTCCCCTGCCTGCTGGTTAATTGCTTGCAGAAGCCTGAGCCTGCAGACTTGGTGTGACACTGGCTGGGTCAGTCGGTTGGGCACCGCTCAGCTTGCCTTCTGGAGGGCTCTGGGGTATTCCTCACTGCTGGCCATATGTGTTGGGGTGATGCTGAAGGAGCCTGGCTACAGTAAATTGTCATTGGTAATTACACCCCAGACAAAACCCTGGCACAGGGAGGGGAATGGGGCAGTGGGAGATCTGGCAAAGCTGCAGGACTGTCCATGCTGACTCTGCCCAAAAGCAGTCAGGGGGTTTTTAGGACCGATTTGAAAGGAGCTGACTCCCAGCTGCTGCTGCCCAAGCAAGCACAGGCAGGGGAGATCCCATCGAATACTTCCAGGACTGGGAAGATTTCATAGTGGTGTGCCATAGTGGAGACTTGTGGCAGGATCCTATGGTACCTGTCTCCTGGCAAAGGGCTTGCTGCCTCCTTTTCAGGGGATTCATCAGGAAGAGGAGGAGGACTAAATACCTGGAGGATTAAAGGGCACTCTTGTAGGCAAGAATGCAGTTTTTGCCTGAATTCCCTCGAGGCAGCAGTTTTGCTCACTGCTCCTTTGCTTATCTTTGTCTTGTTGGCTACAGGGCTTTAAGATCCAAGTTTAAAAAAACAAGTCAAACTGAGCTATCTTCTTTCATGAGCTGACTGCTCTTGGCTGGCCTAAAAATAACAGGCCATGTCTATCTGAAAGGATTTTGTGAACAAGGTCTTCAAAACCAGCCAGACCACTGTATGTATTTTAAATCACAATCATGGCTTATTTTTTAATGGTCTTCAATACACTGCCAGGCTTGTGTAATCTTTAGCTGATAAGCATTCATTTACAATTATCTCAAATAATGGGAAAACAAAGACAGCCTTTTTTTTTAAAACTTGGGCAACGGAAGAGTTATTTTGAAACCAGACCCCTTAGGGAAATGGCAGGGCTTAAGGCTGATACTTACTGCGTACATGGAAAACTGGGAAACTTTTATCATGAAAACTAGAGATCCCAAATCATTAACTATGTGTAGCCTTAACAAATACCCTTTGAAGCAATATTTGAAGGAAACGTTGCTAGGACAGAGTCCAGGTCTCCCTGCTCCCAGTTTTGCACCACCACGAACGCAGCAGTGATGACGGACAGGACAGACCCACGCCAAGGGCTCTGCTGGTCAGCGTTTGTTTAGGAACAAGTATTTTTATCCATCCTGATAACAGCTTTATTTATCTACTCTAATCTTTCTGGGCTCTTCCTTTGTCACATGAACATGGGTGATTTCTGCTATCAGGTCAGTTGCTGTGGTTAAAGCAGTGCAGAGACATCGAATGCTTGTGACTTGTTGCCTTCTCAAAGATTTCCCAGGGGAGGCACAGGCTTCATAGGAGTAATCCACATAAATTTAATTTTCTTAATCATCTCTTGCAGAGCCTTTAGAAACAGTCCACATCTCCTCGCAGGCTGAATACAGCTGAACTAGCTCAGCTCTTTTTAAATCAAGTTGAAGTGGGTTTATGAATGTTTTGCAACTGTCGCATCCCTGCTAGAACAAGTCATCCCAGTCAGTGATTGCTTGGCCTGTTTTTGTTTTTCAGGAGAGCCTAGTTTTTGGTGTGAATCTGTCTGGCTGCAGTTTCCCTTTCTAGCATGGGCCCTACATGTGAACTGTAGGTTAAAAATGGTTTTCCAAGCAGGAATATTCAGACTGGCCTGTGCCTCCCTCACCATCATTTCTGCATGTGGGGTCAGCCTTTCTGAAGTGAGTTTGGCTGTCAAAAGTAGGAGCAGACATGACTGAAGGAAGAATCACCTTGTGACATGAGACTGGGTAAAGCACTGCTGCTTGTAGGTCTCCTCCTCAAGTCATGCCAGTGCCCAGGGAGGAGGCAGCAGCAGCAAACCCCGACTCTCAGGAAAGCTGTGTGGAGTGTGTGATCCTGTAATTAAGTGTGTGCAGAGTGCACAGAGGGGGAAGATTTGTTCCAAATGTAGCCTAAAATTACACATTCAGAGTGAATTTAACCACTCGCTATTAAAGTTTTTATTCTTCTTGATTGTGTAAGCCTCAATAACGCTGTGGCTTTGTCCTGGCTCCCTATGTTTCTGTTTCTTATGTGTGCCCAGCCCAGCCCTCCCTCCTCCACAGTGGGCAGGTTAGTGGCTAATTTTGGCACAAGAGGATAAAGAGTGGAACCATCCAGCTCCTGCTACTGTAAATGCTTTATTGCACTGGGCACTGTCCTGGCATCTCAGTTTTTAGAGGGTGTGATGAAATGACACTTTTTTAAAGGAAGACAGGGACAGGTCAGTGCTTGTGACTGGGCAGGAGCAGACCCTGCCTTTGTTCTCTCTTGGCAGAAGAAATGCCAAGGAAGGACAATTCGTTCCTTTGTTCCTGCAGCAGTGAAGCTTGGCTCCCTGTGCCCGGCTCAGGTGAAGGGCTGCCTTTCCTTTGGGATGTCTGGGCTAAAAGCAGCTCCTGTTCTTGCAGTGGAGGAGGAGCAGACGCAGCCACAGCCCTACCAAAAGCCCCTGTCCTCTGCCAGACACGTGGGTACACAGCAAGGCCCAGGGGAAGGATGCTCACATGTTGGTGCATAGTGGCACATATTGAGGTACAGGGCCCTTGGGACAGCTTCCTCCAGCTGTTGTAAGCAGGAATCTGAATTCCCTGCTCTGGGATATTGCTGGTGAGGAGTTAAAGCTGTGCTGAGAGCTTTAAACTCTGCTCCATAAGCTGGACCCAGCATGTGTGTCATGATGTGCTCACCAGCTTGTCCAGGCTGGCTGAAAGTAGGGCTGGTCCTTCATAGAGGAGAGGAACGAGGGTGTTGCCTGTGTGATCGTGGCTGAAACCCTCTGCAGCTCTTGCACAAAAGCTTTTTTATGCTGCTCTTGCCAACAGACTTCTGGGTCCTGCGTTATCCAGGCAGAGCTGTGCATCCAGACCCGTCAGTGTGGTGAAACCCACAGTGTGGGAGTGAGCCCCAGGGTGCTGCCTGAATCCTGCCCGCAGCCAGGAGTGGGAGAGGCACCCAGGACTCTCAGTGTGCCCAGCCCTGCAGCACCAGGCATCGCTCCTTGTCCATCCAGGGGCTTTCCCCAGCAAGACCTGCAGTCTGGCTAGTCCAGCCCCGGCTCTGCACCTGCTGCTGGATGCAGGAATGCTCCTGCCAGGCAGGTTTCCTTGCGAAGCTCCTCTCCCGGCTTTGCATTTGGGTAAATTATGAAATATGTATAAGCTTTACAGAACTGCAGAGAACCAAAGCACCCATTCAGGAGGAGAGCTAGAGCCTGGCTCTCTGTTGGAGTGCAGTGAGCCCAGAGCCTTGACCAGGCTGCTAAGGGCGTCTCCATGAGCCCCAAAGCATCCTGTTTGCTCTGAGTGTCAGGGGGAGATGCCTCCTGGAGTTCTGGAAAGCCCAGCCTGGGCACTTGCCAAACGCCTCCGGGCCTGGGAGGTGATGAAGCTCAGGTTACTCACTCTGTAGTACCTACAGCCCCGGGAAATGTCACAGGCCACCGAGCTGGCAGCCTCACCCCTTCCACTGTGCCGCGTGATGAGCGGCTGTAGAGCAGATGGATGTCAGCTGCCAGGAACTGGGGGGGCTTGGGGGTTTGCACCCACCCTCAGCTACAGCCCAGGGTGAGAAGCAGGAGTCCCACGGGCTGAAAGAGGTAGTAAAGAGTGTGTTGGAGTCCTGAGGTGCCTGTGCTCTGAGACAAAGCCTTCCCTTGCAGCAGCGAGTTATTACGTGAAAGTGAAATCCTTCTTTTTAAGCTAAGTCTGAGGATGAAGCCAGGCTGGCACGCCATCCTGGGTGATGTCTGGCAAGTCTCCAGCCCATGTGCCACATCTCTGCCTGCCCACAGTGGCCATTACCTTAGGTCTGCTCCCTTCCTTCATCCCCGGCTGCCGTTCCTCTGGCAGAGCAGGATAACGCCGTGTCGCTCCCAGGGCTTCCTGGTGCTTGTTAAGAGCTGGTGTGCTCCAGCCAGGCCAGGGACTCAGGACCATAGCTGGCCAGCTTCCAGCCCCTCTGAGTCATCCTGGCTTTGGGACAGTGGGACAAGCTGAAAGTTCATGGAGAAAATACACGTTCTGCTGAGCTGCTGGAGCAGCGGGCTTGATGCGTGTAGGGTGGGCAGGGTGTGATGGGGTGAGGAAAGGAGCAAGATGGACAGACTGGGAGAGGAAGGAGTGGGAAGAGGGCAGTTGTTGGATTGGCTCTGCTGTATGGCATAACTTCACCCTCAGCTTTGTCACTGTCCCCATGATGTAAACACCCCGTCTGCCCTCAGAGAAAATGAACCACTTGTGCTTGGTAGTTGCGCAGCAACTGTTGGAGCACTTGTAGGCGAGGGGGCCTTGTGGGATTTATGACCTCTTGTGGCTCCTTAAGCCTTTGGGTCCAGTGCACCCTGCAGAGCTCATCCTTGCCAACATGTGGAGGAGGAGGCAAAGGCTGCTGTGCTCTGGTGAGGATGTTCCTTCCCCGGTTGTTACACTTCAGATTTTTTTCTTTAATCCTTGAATTTAGGTGTTACCGCTGCTAGAACTTTTCCTAATGCTGTACTTCTAAAAGCAACTTTTTTTTTTTGTTCGGTAGATCTCCGAAGCTGGGAAGGACTCCTTGCCTTCTTGGTTGCACTGGAACGCGGAGAGCAGTTCCCTGGAAGGGCTGCCCCTTGACACGGACAAGGGTGTCCACTACATCTCGGTGACCACTCTGCAGCCCTTCCCGAATGGGAGCTATGTCCCACAGACCACAAATGTCTTCTCTGTTGAGGTCCACCAAGAAGACCACAACGAGCCTCAGTCGGTGCGAGTGGCTGTCCAAGACACCAGTGACACAGCGCCCTTTGTGTGTGGCTCGGAAGAGCCAGTCACTATCCTGACTGTCATTTTGGATGCCGACTTAACAAAAATGACACCAAAGCAGAGGATTGAACTCTTAAACAGAATGAGAAGCTTTTCAGAGGTGGAACTTCACAACATGAAGTTGGTTCCTGTTGTAAATAACAGACTCTTTGACATGTCGGCCTTCATGGCTGGACCGGGAAATGCAAAGAAGGTGGTGGAAAACGGGGCCTTACTCTCGTGGAAACTGGGATGTTCACTGAGCCAAAACAGTGTCCCCAACATCAGCAAGGTGGAGGCTCCAGCTAAGGAAGGCACCATGTCTGCCCGCCTTGGCTACCCTGTTGTTGGCTGGCACATTGCTAACAAGAAACCTCACCTCCCAAAGAGGATGCGGCGGCAGATCAACGCCACCCCTACACCTTTGACTGCCATCGGGCCGCCCACCACTGCCGCACAAGAGCCACCCACCAGGATTGTCCCCACCCCAACGTCGCCCGCCATCGCGCCTCCCACAGAGACGACGGCACCCCCAGTCCGGGAGCCCATCCCACTGCCGAGGAAGCCGACGGTCACCATCAGAACCAGAGGCCCCATTGTCCAGACGCCCACGCTGGGGCCGATCCAGCCGACCAGGGTAGCGGAAGGCACGGGCACGGCCTCCGTGCCTATTCGCCCCACGATGCCTGGGTACGTAGAGCCCACAGCAGTGATCACGCCACCCTCAACTACCACCAAGAAACCGAGAGTCTCCACCCTGAAGCCAGCCACACCGTCCACGACAGATTCCTCCACGGCAATAACACGGAGGCCTACTCGAAGGCCCAAAACGCCCCGTCCGACAAAGCCTCCCAGCACAACCAGATCCCCCATCTCCAAGCTGACCACGGCCTCTCCGCCGTCCCGCGTGCGCACCACAGCCAGCGGGCTGCCCCGGCCCTGGGAGCCGAACGAGCCACCCAAGCTGACGAACCACATCGACAGGGTCGACGCCTGGGAGGGCACGTACTTCGAGGTTAAGATACCGTCGGATACCTTCTACGACAAGGAAGACACCACCACTGACAAGCTGCAGCTGACCCTGAAGCTGAAGGAGCAGCAGATGATCGAGGAGAATTCGTGGG
Source organism: Melanocharis versteri (assembly GCA_013397845.1). NCBI lineage: Eukaryota > Metazoa > Chordata > Aves > Passeriformes > Melanocharitidae > Melanocharis > Melanocharis versteri. Next base: position 190,184 of record VZTG01006051.1, read on the forward strand.
TGCAGTTCAACAGCACCAGCCAGCTCATGTACGGCATGCCAGACCACAACCACATCGGGAAGCACGAGTACTTCATGTATGCCACCGACAAGGGCGGGCTTTTTGCCGTGGATGCTTTTGAAATCCATGTCCACAAACGCCCACATGGGGACAAGTCTCCAGTGAAGTTCAAGGCCAGGCTGGAAGGGGACCATAATGCAGTGGTGAATGACATCCATAAGAAGATCATGCTGGTGAAGAAGCTGGCTCTGGCATTCGGTGATAGAAACAGCAGCACAATCACAGTGCAGGACATTGCCAAAGGCTCCATCGTAGTGGAGTGGACCAACAACACACTGCCGCTGGAGCCTTGCCCTCGGGAGCAGATCCGGACTTTGAGCAAAAAAATTGCGGATGACTCCGGCAGGCCGAGCCCAGCTTTCTCCAATGTCCTGCACCCTGAGTTCAAGCCTCTGAATGTGTCTGTGGTTGGTTCAGGCAGCTGCCGGCACATCCAGTTTGTCCCCGTGACCAAGGATGGCAGGCCGATCTCGGAGGCGACGCCAACGGTGGCAGCGGGCAAAGACCCCGAGAAGAGCAGCGAGGACGATGTGTACCTGCACACCGTCATCCCCGCCGTGGTGGTGGCCGCCATCCTCCTCGTGGCCGGCATCATTGCCATGATCTGCTACCGCAAGAAGAGGAAAGGCAAGCTGACCATCGAAGACCAGGCCACCTTCATAAAGAAGGGCGTGCCCATCATCTTCGCCGACGAGCTGGACGACTCCAAGCCCCCACCGTCCTCCAGCATGCCCCTCATCCTCCAGGAGGAGAAAGCCCCACTGCCCCCTCCGGAGTACCCCAACCAGAGCATGCCGGAGACCACGCCGCTCAACCAGGACACCATCGGGGAGTACCCTCCGCTGCGGGACGAGGACCCCAACGCGCCGCCCTACCAGCCTCCCCCCCCCTTCACTGCACCCATGGAGGGGAAAGGCTCCCGCCCGAAGAACATGACCCCGTACAGGTCCCCACCGCCCTACGTCCCCCCTTAACAAACGGGAGGCTCTCGGGGGAGAAGGGGCCTCCAGCTCCACACCGGTGCTGTCTGTGGGCCGGCAGCCCCCTCGCCAGCCGGGAACACGAAACCCCAGCCCGCTCCCCAGCAGGCTCTCCCCGGCTGCGCCCGCCGCACCCGAGCGCTCGCGGGGCTCGGGGGGACCCGCGGTTTATTTTTTCCTAACAAGCTT
>VZTG01006051.1:217499-260075 GCA_013397845.1 Melanocharis versteri
GCCGTGAGGGGCGACGCGGGTTCGGCCCCGTGAGGGGAGAGGGGGTACACAGGCACGGCCCCGCGAGCAGCCGGGGTGAGGGGGCAGCGAGCACCGGGATGGGCCTGGGGTGGAGAGGTCCGTGCGCGGCCCCCTGAGGAGGGGCTGGGGGGAGCCCGGCACGTCCCCCTGAGTGCGTGGGTGAGACCCGGGCGCTTTCCCCGGCGGGGCCCGCCCGGGGCACGGCCGGGGCGGGGTTCCCCGGACAGCGCGGTGCCGGGGCAGGGCCGTGCCCAGCGGGCAGAGCGAGCGTCCCCTCCCTTTGTGCCCTTCCTTCCCTTCCACAGGAGCTGCGCGCAGGAAGGAGCTCGGAAACCGCGGCGGTAACATGAAACCAACATGGTGAGGAGGCTGGTGGGGCTGGGGGCCCGTCCGTGCTGCCCCCCGGCAGGGGAAGGGTGCGGGTGGCCCCGGGAGCGCTGGCTGCCCCGCTGGGGACACCCGGAGTGCCTGGCAGTCCCCCGGGGCAGGTGTGCTCGTGGGTCTGCAGACCTGGACCGGGACCAAGCTTCCCCGGGGTTTCCAGGGAGGGGTGGGATTAGGGTAGGTGGTACCGACTCCTGTTCTTTTTTGAACTGCTCTGAATTTAAACTGGTCCCAGGATCCATATTCCTTCATTTTTAAGCTCAGCATCAGCCCTCTTTTTTTTTTTCTTTTTTTTTTTTCCCCCAAGCAATGTACTTTGGTATGTGCTGCCTTTCTCTTTTCAACCTGTCTTGCTCTGTTTTTGCTCCATCTGCTTTTCCTCCCTTCAGGTTCACCTGGCTTAACTTGGTATTCAGAGCTTCCAGAGCTGGCTTCCAAAACTGGCCTTTGCTAATGAAACACTGAATGGTGCAGGAATGGTGTGGGCTTGCGTCTCTGTTAATTTTTAATGTAATGTTTCTGTGATCGTTAGGGCTGTGTAAACATAGTTAGTAGCTCGTCTCACAAAATAATATGCAGTAGTGTCTTGTGAAAGTTTCATTGTAGTGACCTGTCACCTGCAGCTGATATGCTAACACCTGTGTGTGTGGTCAGGCTTTTGATGGAGAAAAATAATGGTATCCTTGTTGTTTATCACTGAACTAAGACTCTGATTTCCTTTTTACAGAAATTCTGTCAGGTGCTTCAAAGTGTTTTAGAATTAGGTGTATCAGTTGTTGCATGTTGTCACTGTAACCATAAATAGGTATCTCCTAATCACATGTAACAATTTCTTATTATTTAGATTGTAAAGTATTTTTCTGGGTTAGTTTAGCTCTGTCCTAAGGTAAGTGCTTTGTTTTGGAGCTGGAAGGAGAGTGGTAGGTTGTGAAAAGATTTAGCTGTGTGCTCTGTAAAGCAAGATAACATTGGGTTGCTTTTTCAACTGCATCAGATTCTTTTTTTATCAGTGTTTTGAATTGTCCTAATGCTAATTTTTCTTTTTCTTTCTTAGAGGGTGTGTCATACCCTCTCAGCTTTTCCAGCACAACCATTTCCAGGTGCATGGATGAACAACCTATGCTGTCCTGGTTAGAGCCTGTTAGGCTGATCTGAAATGTCCTTTTTCATGGCATTGCCTTTGCTGCCTGTCTAACAAGGACTTTGGGGAGAGCAGGGGAAGTGATCCTTAGCTGCTGGAGGGGGAAGTTGATGTGTACAAGGTCATTAGCATAGGAATCTCTGATGGAAAGAGTAGGATATGCTGGTAGGACACTCTCCTGGACCCTCAGGTTTTCATTAGGCACTTTGTGACAGTTTTGGGTGTTTCTTGTGTAGAAGAAGAGCAAGTGAGCACGATTATCTGTTGAGATGAGAAAGGGGACAGTTTTTAAGATCTGCTTCTGATCAGCAGTTTCATGTTCCACGTGTGGTTTCACAGGTATTTCAGCTCATGTAAGTATAGACTGCAATGCATAGGAGGTTCTTGCCTTGTTGCTGGTGCCTGTGCAGGTGAAAATGAGTTCCCTGACTTAGACTGATCAAGCTGAAGACAAACTGACTGTTTTTCTACCCAGCTTTGTTGGTGCTTAAATGATTTTTCAGGTGCAAGGGAAATGGGGCTGGTGCTGGAACGGGGTCTTATCTGAGTTCAGGGTAATCTGCAGTGTGACTGTGCAACAATGTATTTTTACATTATCTATTTTCTTATATATAAATATAATTTTAAACCACGTATTTACATATACTTAAAAGTTAAATGAAACAGCAGTGCCCATGCTTCTTTCCTACTTCTCTGAAACATCGTGTGCCTCATCATCAGGTTGGCAGCACTGGGCATGTCCTTCTTATAAAAATACTATAGAAAGAAAATTTAGATGTCCTTTGAATTCCCCTCTCTTGGCAGACTGTGCAAGTCAACTGCCTTGGAAGTTATTCTGTCTTGCATTGCATGTAGTGAAAAGTCAAGGTTAGAGTAACAAGCACTCAGAGGTCAAAAAAGTGCCCAGGCTGGAGTAGTACCTGTGCCCTTAATCAGCTAATTGGCCTTTTAAACAAGCATTATGATTTCTTCTTAATCACGCAGTTGTGTGCTGTCCTTATCCTATCTGAGCTGCCTGGTTTGTTTCTTTCGTTTTCTCCCACGCATACGGAGCTTATGCATTTTGGGTAAAATTATCAAACTCTGAGATGTGACCTTGTTGAGCTTGACTGGTGTGAGATGAGGAGCCCTGTACAAGCCTGGGGCTATTTGTTGACCATCTGCTTACAGGGCACAGTCTCTTTGGTCCAGTGGATCACCAGATGTTTGTAAAAAGGGTTGATCACTTTTCAGATTTCAGTTTTTAGTTGATTTCTCCGTGCCTAAGGTTTCTGTGGATCTGGTGAATTCTGGCTGGCACGCTGGGTATGGGCTGGCACTGACTGCTTTCCACTGGGATAAGAAATGTAGGTGTTAAGTTTGAGGTTGGATATCCAGAGCTCCTGCTCTAGAGGAGGTGTGTTTCTTCCATCTGTGGTTGAAATGCAGATACCGAAGCCGTGGAAAATCTGTCAGAGGCCTTGATTATTGCAGTGTAACCCAGGCACTTCACTTGCTGTCAGTAGATTTCCCCAATCTGTCCATCAGGAATTAGCTCATAACGTGTTAGAGATGTGAGCATCTCAGTGGAACATTGGTGCTGGGATTTGTAGTCTCAGAACTTAGTATTGATGAAAAGCTGCAGCCTGATTCATTTACTCTTGCATTTGACAGTGTCACATTGTCAGTTTTGGTGCTGGATAGGGTTTAGCATTGAACTTGACTTGCAGAGTTTGTGTGTGGCTCTGTGCTTGCTTGTTTATATAATGCAACCTGCCTAGGAACAACTGCTTTTATTTCTGACCTCTCAGCCTTTGAGAAGGAATGTATCAAAAGCAAGTCTAGTAAGTACAGAGGGTCCCTAGTGAGCTCGAGAAAAGGAGCAAAAGAAAAGAAAATGCGACAGAACCCTCTGCAACAGTCACATCAAGTATTTGTGTTACGTGCTGTAAACTGAAGGAGCCCTTCAGCTATATGGAGGAGCAGCTAGCAGTCTCCCTCATTTCTATTCCTGATGTGACAGGAATGCAGAGCAGGATGCTGGCCAGTGCTTAATATCAGGTTTGTTGCTGGTGTCGTAGGGGTGGTGGGGGGAGGAAGAGGAAGTGTGTGTGCGTGGCTGCTTAGTTTCTGTTTTGCAGGCATCGCCTGTGCGCAGTGTTGTGCCATTCTGATGTGGCAGCAGCTGTTATTTTTGGCTTTCCCAGGGTGCTCTTCGGGTAGATGTGCTTCCTTAATAAATGCAGTTCTCTTAATCAGTGTTTTGGGCTGCCTGTGCTTCCTGTGTAGTCCATGTTGGTGTGAACCACTCTGCTGATGGTACTGAGGTGCAAGTCCTTTGCCTTCATTTATTTCCATAAGCTCCTCTATATGCGTTTTGAGTGGCATTAACTGTGTGTAAAAGACAAGCTTCTTAAGCTTGCATTTTTTTTATATCACCCCTGTCAGTATGTGGTGTCATTAATGTTTGAACCCCTTCTTTGGGAGTAAAGGAATAAGCTTTCCTATTACAGGGTGCCTCTCTATCTTTATAATGTGTCCACAGTAGTTAAAACGGGTGCAGTTGTTTTGTTAAAAAATAACACGGGCATAGCTGCCGTAATTATATTAGTGGAAGATCTGTGTCAACCAAATCTGATAAAAGCAGTGAAAGAGGTTATGATATGGATGTGTCTGTCCTGGTAGGACGTCACTACACGTGCTTGGGAGCCACAGTAGATAAGCTGTGTCTGATTTAGCTTTTGTAGTTAGAAAGGTTATCTCCTTTGCCAGCTGTCCTGATGCTTTGCCAAACACTACCTGCCTTGTGTTGGGGCCTGCAACCAGGCCTGTTCAGCTGCTGGGGTTTAATATACTCTGCTTCAACCTTTCTTCCCTAATGCCCATCCCTGCCTGAGGAGGAACAGTCATGCATCCTGCTCTGCTCCACCCCTGGTTGGGAATTCTCAGCTGAGGGTGGCTGTGGCAACTGGGGACAGTGTGTCCCTTCAACCCCACTGGTGGGTTTGGTAAAGAGCATCTGTCAGAGCCCACAGGAATAAGTGAGAGCATTTGCATCCTGAAAGGAACTTGCTGTGAATTCCAGTCCCAGTCTCTAGGGAAGGCATGCTCTCAAACATTCCAAATTGACAAGTGAGTCAAGATCTAAATAAAAGCTAATGTAGCACTTGCTAACTCGTTTTCATGCATCATCTTGCAGGCTGACTGGCTTCTGGGGTCCTGCTCCCTCTTGATTGTGAGAAGTTGGCTCCATATTCCAGTGACTGCTCAGCTGAAGGAGCTTGGGTGACGTCTCTGAGGTAACTTTTTTCTGTTTTCCTCAGAATACGTATGCAGCCACCTTAGAGATGCAAAGAGAAATAAACTGCTTGCTTTTTACCTCTCCCTTTGTAATTTTACCCTTCAAGTAAGGATATGTAGATGCAGTTTGTGGGAGTTTTGCTCTTTGATGGATGCTACAGGAGCACTCAGGTAAGTGCACTAGCACAGAGTGAAAAATTGAGTCCTGTTCATTTACCAAATCGGCGTCAGTTCTTTGTAATAAGAACTAAAATTCCAAGATTTGGAGGCTCACTCATACTCTAGTAATTCAGGCCATTTAGGTAGCTGATTTGCAGCTGAATCACCTTATGATGATTTCAGAACTCTTAACATTGTCTGCTTTTTTCCTTTCTGTTCTGAGTTTAGTTTGCTGAAAGTTGATAAGGCTGATCTGATAGTCTTTCAGTTTCAGAGGTTACTTCGTGCTGTCCTGAATTCAGAAGAAAGTCTATCATACCTGTTTTCCCCCAGCTCTTTATCAGCAAAGATATGACTCAGTATACCTGTGGTATAAACAGACTCAAATGACCTTGCTTTCTTGAGATAGGGTGTGTTTAAATAGTGGTTGTCACACAGTTCAGTTTCCTGGTGGGGAGGCCTCTGACCTGTGTGGGTCTTTCTTAGTTTGAAATGCAAAAGGTAATGACCATAGAAGCTGAGCTCCACAACTGCCTTCCTGGGATAGGGAGAGGAGACACGTGGTGCCTTCTCTTCAGGGCATGCTCCTGTGTCTGTCACTGCTGACTTAAGTGCTGCTCTAAAGGTAAACTACTGGATAGCATATATATTCTGCTCTGACCTTTCCCTTTTCTTTTCCCCCCCCTATAGTTCTATGCTGAGCTGCGTTTTACCCAATTTTTTAAACTTCCAGAGCAGGTTAATGCAAAATATCATGTGATCCTTTAATTTCAATTAACACTGTCCACTGTTGGTGTCAAAGTATTGTCAAGCATTTCCAGGAGTGAGTTCAGAAATCTTAAAAAGGGCACAAGAAGATAGGGCTGGCTGTTTGTTCTGTGTCCTTTGACAGTACTGTCTGAGCAGCTTAAGCACGTGTGGGGAGCAGTCATGATCTCATTACAGCTAACTATAGGCGATAAGCAGCTTTGAGCACCAAAATCAGTGCACCATGGAGTGCAGATGTCAGTGAGTTATTTAAAGCAGGAAGGATTTGGGAGAGAAGCCTGGGGGCTACATAGTCCTGTGTCTTACTCAGTGTCTGAATCAAACCATCGAGTAACTGCCATGAAATTGCTGGAGCTCTTGCAGAAGATGGGATATAGTGCTCTTGCATTGGTTAGTTGGTTAAAAAAATGGTAAAGTCCTGGAGCTTTGGAAGACCCGCACGGCACTTGCTGCTTGATGAAAGGTTTATTCCACTTTTCCAAGCTGTGGTCGTTGTATGAAGCTGTGTGACACATCTGAGGAATAGACCTGTTGGATTCACGGGGGTTGACTCTCATCCCACAAATATGGAAATAAAAAGAACTTTTAGCTTCAGTCTTTTTGTGTCTGTCCCAAAAGATTTGTTGAAGCAGTCTGAAGCTCAGTTTGTGTTGAAACAATACATATTCAGGTTTTTTTAGATGGTTTCTTAAACACCTCCACGCTTCCTGTAATAAAACCGACATCATGTTAGACTTGAAGATGTGGATTTTACTTAGATTAAATGTTACACTGTACAAAATGTTTATGGATCCCCTTACTTTTGCAAATAATGGAGTGGTTTGCCTTATTTTCCATTGGAACCAGATACTGTAAATGTGTTTTCTTATGCTATGCAAGTGGCATTTCCTTTACTTGGGCATAAATCTTCTTTATGTAATTGAGGCCTTAATACCTCACAGTTCTTACCACAAGTGTCGACCTGAATACACTTACTAAAATTTGACAGTAAGCTAAATGTGAACCAATAAGCATTATCAGGCATGCTTTATGCATCTTTTATTTTTATAGAACTGAGGAAAAACCTCTAACTCAGTTTTAGTCAGACTGAGTAGGTATCACTGTTGTGCATCATGCAGAGTCAGAATAGTTTTTACTCTTCTTCAGGTGCTCTGCATGCTGGTATTTTCTTTTCCTGTAATAACAGCACTTGGGGGTTTCTGCTTTTCCCCTTAATTATTCTTAGCTTTAGTTAAGTAAGATCACAGAAATTTCCATTCCTGTGGTTTGTGTGTTAGTTATGTAGCATCCTTAGCACTGACACTTCCAATGAATTTCAGCAGCTTAGAAGACTGAACCTATTGATGCTTTGGTTCACCTAATGACAAAAACCAGTCATCTTAAATATTAGTTCTGACCTGTGAATGCAGCTTGACTTAAATATTCTTAGTTAAAATAGTTAAGGGTATTGTATCATTCACCAGCCAAAAGCGAGCCAAGGTCTTTATTCACTGCAGTTAAAATATCTTCCTAAAACCTAGCAATTAAAGATCACAGGTTAGATGGTGAAGTGTTTGAGACTTTATGTTTTTTGGAGTTCATCCCATTGTGACATGACAACCAGAAGAAAATTCAAAACCTTTTAAGAATTCTGCTAAAGACCAGCGTCCCCTGGTAGTGAGCTTGCCAGGTTGACTCTTGTGTGAGCGCAAAGCACTTTGTTTCAGGTTTCCTGTCATTTGCAGTTTTTTTATGATTCTGAAGGAAGAGAACTGTGTGTTATTTTCCACCCATAATACTTGTTTTTTTGTGTTTGTCAGCCTGAGAGGATACACTTTCGGCACATGTTATAACACTGTATTGATCTGGAAGAGAAAATTAAAGGGAAAATGGCTTTCCCTAGCTATACACAGCCTATGATGTATTGTGGTTGTGAGAATACACATGATTTAGCAGACTGTTATTTTGTAGGAAAAAGCCCAACCCGAACCAACCTGCAGCATGGCCTTCCAGTGTCTTTAGAGGAATTTACAGTGTGAAAGAGCAAGGTAGCTGTAATGCACTTGAGAGAGCTTTTGCTATTAAAAACAAACTTGCCACTGTTTGTGTGACTTCCAGATGAGTGTGCTGTGCTTTTTTAGCATATGGGGCAGAATAAATTTATTTTTTTACCTGTATGCAGGTGCTGCATTTAATTATCTACAAACCAATTTGACAATATTTTGTGTTTAACATGCTTTCTTTTTGCTTTGGCTTTACATCTCTTACGTAACCAGTGGCCTCAGTTGTTGTAAGTGGCACACTAGAAAGCCTTTTGGAAGGAGCTTTGAGATCCACTTCAGCAGCTTAACATTTAGATAAGATACTGGGAATTTGTGACCTGTAGAGTGTTTACAGGGACTTGTTTACGACTGTTTCAGTGAACAGGAAGTTAAATATAGGCTTTGTTTGTCTGATTCTTTACTTCAAATGAAGAGGAAAAGTTTCTTGTTTCAAACTGTCAAACAGAGCTGGTTGGTGTGGTAGAGCATTTCAAAGGGCCTGCTGCCCAGAGTTAGTGTATAGGAGACTAATAATGAAGGTTTGGAATATTAAAGGTCACTTTGGAAGGTGCTTGAGAAATACAGTGGAGTGAACTGTGTTCAGAGCTTCCTTCTTGGATATTTCCTTTTGCAAAGCCAAGTTACACTGGGTCCCTTGGAAGTGTGGGGTTTGCTAGAAGAAGGTACCAAAGGATGGTTGTGCTGGCTCCTGATCAGGTAAAATGGTCTTGCAGACATTTTTAAATGCCGGGTTTTGGGTTTTGTCCTTCAGAACATGTAGTACCTTGCCGAGCCTGAAGTTGTGACTGTCTCACCAATGCCTGTGTCTCCTGAGAAGACAGCCTCAGGTTCAGATTGCCTTTCATTTCCACTCAGCTGGCTGGGCTATATCCTGTTAATTCTTTGTCCTTTACCTACCGGACCATGCTGCAAGCCACAAAAAAACCCCAAGGTACTTTAACAGCTTTAAGATTTTCAGTATGAGTGATTGAAAGCCTTGCAGATTATGCTAATCCTCAGGAGAGTAACAGGATAACAACAGGCCCAAATCAAAATCCCCTCCATGACCCTGAGTTGTGTGTCATGTGTGTTCTGCCATACTGATTTTTTTAATGTCACAAGGGATGAGAGTATCCTTGTATGAAATTCTGTTTAGAGTTTTAACTAGTTTCAAATGAAATGACTACCTTAGGTTTTAGTGCCATCAGATACTATGTCATATATTCTACTTTAATTAAGTACTAAATTTAGTGCACTGTCTTTGTCTAAAGTATGTTTGCCATGACAGACCTCATTATTTCCCATTCCAAACCTCAAAAGTGAGATGTTGCCCTTTACCCTTGAATTTTCCATGGCATTGTTTGCTTTCTTGCAGCACTTGCATTGAGATTTTTTTCCCTCCCAATGTAGAGTTCATTTTTTTCTCTTCCCTTTTTAGTGTTTTTACTTCGTTTTTTTGGTGGGTTGACAGAACAAGAGAATATACTGTATATAAGAATGTACCTTCCTTTGGTACTTCCTCGTGGGGGAAAAAAATCGTAGTGAAATGTCCAGTTGAGAAGTTATAGCTCATGTTTTCTTGCCTGTGACCCTCAAGGGTCACCTGCTTAGGAAAATTAAACTGGTATCAAGTAAGGGGCATGGATTTGCAACGTGATTATGTGGCTTTAACTCCCCGTGGACGTGCTTATAAGGTTGTTTCTGCTACAACTGCTTGGGACAGCTGCATTAATCAGCATGTTCATCCTTACCTAGTGAAGCTCTGTCAGTGGAATCCCTTAATGTAGATACACTGACAGTGATAAAATGACACTTTCACGATAAAGCTTGTTTTGCTGGTGGTGTTGAGAAGGTAAAGAGTGAGGAGTGCTTTATTTGTCATTGTGAGGAGCACTTTTTTCAAGGAAGAAAGAATTAGATAGAAAAGTGGGGGCCCAAAATACGTCTTTTTCCAGCTGAATTAATTTTTTTGTTGGCAATATAAAGTTAGAAGGGGTTATAGCAGTAGAGGAGGGCATCCTCTCTCAGCTGGACATAAAAGGTTTTACCTATCTATACAAACGTTAGTATATTTATTCCAGAATGGGTGTCTACTTGAAATCACAGGGCAATCTGCAGTTCCATTTCCTCATACAGTAAATTAAGTAGTGTCCTGAGCAGTGGTATAATCTGGAATACTGTATAACTGACTGCTTTGCATTTCTCTGACCTTTTTCAGATGTTTAAGAAAGCCCCGAATTTTGTTTAGTATCGATGTCTCAGAATTAACGGTAGCAGAACAAACCACTAGATAACAACTGCTCTTTGTGCTTTTGGCACAAGAATTTGTTTACCAGGGTGAAGTGAGCTTGTTTGGATAATCTCGCTTTTATTCTCCTAAGTCTTTCTGTGGGACTGATGTGCTTCTAGATTGTCTGTTTCTGCCGTACGAACAGAAATGTTGCTCGAGGATTTGGATCTTCAGCCAAACAGCACTACATTCACTTGAAAGAGGTGCCCTAATTTGAGTCCGTATTAACAGAAACAATTCAGTTGTTGATGTAGTAGGACACAAATTCATTAAATTTTGAGAATTTAATTACCAGGTAAGACTAAGTTTAAATGAAGTGCCAGGGGATCATGAAAAGTGAAATGATTGCCAAACTGCTGGCTTTAAAATACGGTACAGAAGTAGCAGGATAGTCAAGTCAGTTGTTCCTTTCTGAAAAGCTGTTTTTCTGCTGGCTGAAGTACACCACAACTGAATGGTTTTACCAAGATCATGGAAGCATTCAGCTGAAGCACCAAAACCAGTAGCCTATTCCTGGTTCTTTCCTTTCCATTTGGATAACCTCAGGTAGATTATGGTTATCTAAAGAATCTGTTAATCAGTTCAACTGAGCACTTTGCTGACTTGTTAGGCTTCAGCAGAGAGATGTAAGAATTGCTGCATTTCTCCTGGCTTCAAGTGTTTTACCAGTGTTCAGACAGGAGTTGTGCTGTCTGATAAAACGGCAGGATGCCATTAGGGGCCTGCCAAATGTAAGTGTTTTCTGCTTCCCCGTGTAGAAAAAGACAAGTGTAGCTGAGGCAAAATGTTTGTTTAGCTTTATCTTCACAGTTAGACAGAGAAAGAGAAAATTCTGATGCATGTGCCCCTCCATTCACTCTCAAATGCTGTTGTAACTGCCAAAATGCCCTGGTGTATCTCTGTCTGCATATGTGAGATTAAAGTCCTCTTGGGTACTGAAATTCCAGCTCACATGAGGCTGTGAAGCTGTTAGTGCCTTGCATTCCATGGAGCTTATGCAGACAACACATTAAAAGTCAGAGTGTTAACCTTTTTGTTCGGAGCTGCTGTTTGTGTATCACCTGCTGTTCTGACAGAACGTCCTCAGGTCAGGATGCCGCTCTTCTGTGGTCTGGTGGTAACAAGAGGCAGAGGTAGAGCCCAAGCCACGGCTGAGCAGGTGTTTGTTTCTGGCCACAGAAGTGAGAAGATGGGTGTAGTACCAATGTTTGCTTGTTTGGGTCTTAAAATCATTCTCTAACAACATGAGTTGTACTGGATGAGGGTTGCCACAGATTTTCTGAAGGCAGGGATCCTGCAGTCCTCAGCTCCTTTAAGAGAGACAGTTGCTTGGAATCCCCTTATCTAACACTGTTCATTTCCACATAATTAATTCTCAGGCAGCTCAGAAAAAGGGCAATGTATAGATCTGAAGAGGAGATGGATCAGAGTGGTGTCACAGCCCACAGTGTATCATAGGAGTTGTAAAGCTGCTTTACAGTGAGCTTGAAGTGAACCAAATCAAACACTGGTTTTCAGACACCGTAAGGGTGAGATTAGCTGGCTTGTGATGGTTCTTTGTGGCAAGTTTGTGTTTGGCTTTGATATATAACTCTTAGACTTGATAGGTTTAAATCTATATGTTGTCCTAATTCCTAAGGAAACAAAACATTTGTGCTGCTTCCTGAGTGCTGGAGCCAGCTTCTGCTCCTTACCAGCTGACTTTGCTCTCCCCTCCCTTTGCACAGGACGTGTTGTTGTTCACAATGTGCTCTGTGGCTGGAGTGTCTGGATCTTGACTGTGGGGTCAGGCTCTTCAAGATGAGAAACATTTCCCTTCACAGATCCTAAATGGCTGCTTAACAAGTAGCCATGCTTCGAAAATTCCTTTCTTCTTGTCACAGGTGGGAATGGGATGTGGGGTCTTGGCTTAGCTTTCCTCTGTAGTCTACATGCAAAGCAAAGACAAAGGAAAAGTGTTTGAGTATCTGCATGAATTTTCTAAGTAGCAAAGTCTTGCAGGAGTGTACTCTGAAGGTAAAGAGGAAACCCTTTTTTTAAGCGTTGTGAAATGGAAAACTGCGCATATAAACAGTAGCATGATATTTTCCTTGTTAGCAGTGGTAGGAAGAGGCAGGTGGGAGAACTTTTCGCCTCTGGCCCTAATGAGGCCTGTTTGTCTTTTGCATTTAAAATCTCAACATAAATATGTGGAGTGGCAAGTCACTGCAAAGGGATTTTTGCTTAAGCCAGGTCTCAGTCAGCAGCTTAATAGAATGTGGTTTCTGTAACTTGCGGAGAAGGTTTTTCAGCAGTTCATGCGTATCGTGCAAGTTTTACTGCAGTTGCTATTTTTCCTATACTTTCTTCTTTTATTATTTTTTAATTTTGAGGAAGCAGGTAGCTGAGTTATTGGGGTAAAGGACAGGGAGCCTGCATTGCGCATCTGCATCGTGACCTGAGGAGTGAATCAGCTCAGTCGTAAGAGTTGAGCTGTAGTGAGTTGTCCAGCCATTTTCTGGCAGGCAAGAGTTCGTGTCAGTGGCTTCGGTGTATGGGTGAAGAAAATCTAGTTTGAGTCTGTCTCTGCTGCTGCAGGAGATGCATTTAATAATATCCATGTCTTTGCTGAAGGGACTCATTTTTGATGCAAAAGCTCTTTCTGTTTTTTTTGTTGTTTGCCGAAGTAAACAATTTTATCACTGGAAGAAGATACTGAAGTTTTCATATCCATGTTGTTCCCAGAAGGGGGCAGGGGAGACTTGCGAGTTGTGGAGTTTGATAAAAAGTACTTTTGTTTGGTTTTGTGACACTTCCGTGCTGGCTTTCAGGCACAGCAGGCGCTGCCGCCGCTCTGGCAGCGGGAGCGTGGCACGATGAGACGCCTGCTCGGTGCCAGGAGCCTGCAGCAGGGACCTGGGCTGCAAGCCTTCCGTGCCTTGGCTCTCCTTTCTCTTGGGGAGCATTGCAACAGCTCAAAGTTCTCTCCTGTGGTTCCTCCTCATCTGATACACTGAAATGACACATGTGTTAAAGCCATGAGAGAATGGAGTCATCGTAAAACATCCCTTTTTCTACACCAAGAGCAATCTGGACAGTTGGCATCTACGTGGGTGAAAGTCTTAGTTCCTTATTCTGTCATCTAGATTTTTATTCTTAGTTGAAGCTGAAAAGAAGCTTCTCCATGCAGCTTTCTTAGGGATTTTCAGGGGGGTCTAGATTTCCTCTTTACAGACCTAACTTCCATTTGCTAAACACAGTCAGCCTGGCCAACAGTGAGAAGGAGGCTGTTTTGCCAAATGTTTTAGAAATGGGGTCATGCAACTCCAGCAAGTTTGTTTTATGTCTGCAAAGTGACCTGGGGTTTCTTTGACAACCTGGAATACAGACAGAAGAAACTTGGCCATGTTAGTCTACGTTTCTGTCTTTGAATTGGCGAAGCAGCTACTTTCTCACAGGAAGTGCTTTTTTGCAACATTCCTGGTAATTTTGACGTAACTTCTACCTCTACATTTGCAGTAAAAGGGTAAACAAAGACTCTGCTGAATAAGGGGGGCTGAATGAGTGATGCACAGACTTCTTGAGGTATTTGGTGCTTTTTATGCCTGAGTCTCCAGTTGCAAGGCCTCCTGGCTCCTGTGTCTAGAGACAAGGTTCAAAGAGGAACCAGCAGTCAGAAGGAAATGGAAGCAGAGTGGGGGAATACTTGAGAATTTGAGCCATGGGAGCCTGTGAGACCTGATGGTGCTGTGGTGCCAGTCTTGGTCATCTTGGAAAAGTCACAGGGGTGCTGGCACATCTCTGATCACTTATCTTCAATATAGGCCCAAAGGATAATCCAGGGTGGTCAATCTCACTTGAGTCCTGGGGACAGTCATGGGTCAGGTCCTTTTGGTACACCTTTCCTGTGTGAAACATGTGAAGGAATGTGACTGGGAACAGTTAGTATGGATTTACTGACTGTAAGTTGTGTCTGACGCACCTCATTGTCTTCTGTGATAAAATAATCGGATTTGTGGATGAGGAAGAGCACTAGAGGCCATTTAGCTTAAGTTTACTGGATGTTTTGACATTCTCCCACAGTATTCTTGTATGCAAGTTGGGACATTGCAGACTGGATGGGTGGAGTATGAATTCAAGCACATCAGGGAATTCTGAAGAGTAAATGGAGTCAGAGGCGGATGAACGGGTGATTCATAGAGCTCTTTCCACACAGCAGGACGTTAGCTTCTGAAAGTAGGCTCTTAATCAGGTTTTTTTCCCTCCTGAATGTCATTCTTTGCCACAATGTGATAAGAGTGGATGGAAGACACTATTTAAGAGGCTGTCTGGTTGAAATTCATCAGTCTGGCTCATTATCAGTGTAGAAGATTAATCTGTCTTTTCTTGGGAAGAAGTGGAGGGGGGTTCACATGAATGTTCTTCAGGATTGCCTTGTTTTGTTTTTCATTCAGTCATGTGTATATGTGATTGCCACTGAACTATAGTTAAATACAATACATGGTAGTTTTGGAGATTTCAGTCATACCTAGGGAGGATGTTTTTGGAATGCTGTGAGGTTAGTTTGAAAAGAAGAAGAGCAATCAGTCAAAACAAAGTAATTTTGTTTTCAGCAGGTTACAGCCTCTTTGGGTTTGACAAACTTGCTATTATAAAAGGTGATCTGGAGGTTTTCTGTACCTAATGTGCACTTAGAATTCTCTTCAGTATTCCTAAGATACTGTGGAGCATCTGATAATCTTTTCAGGATTGCTGGTCTGGAAAGAATACTGTTTCATTAGATCTGGTCAGGCTAAGGTATATATACTTACGCCCAAGGAACTGTAATTACAAAATTCAGTGTATGGTGTTTGCTTTGGGATTTTTTTGCCTTTCCAATATTGCTATTACTGCCTTGCTGCAGCCAGTGGTATGTGCTGGCATTAAGAATTCAGTTTAAGCTATCTAGTGTGGTAGTGTGCTAAATTAAGGCTCCAGTTATGAGCAAAGAGGTTAATGGTCTTACATAACGTTGGTCTTGAGGTTTTTTGCCACTGCAGAATCAAAAATAGCAATTAGAAGTTCATTTTTTTTGTCCTAGTTGTGTATTTTTCTGTGGGGATCAATTATCTGCAGCAACTGACTTTCTAATCAAAGCTGTTTTTTCTGTTTTAAAAGCATCGTAATTTAAAAGTTGAGAACAGTACTAAAAATCCAAGTTCACCACAAGCTGCTTACATTTGTCTTTCAGTTAGTGGTCTCTTGGAAAGCTATAGATCATTCTTACTTTGTCAGAACTGCCTAAGGAATGTAATTTTAGCTCCTCTGCGTTTATGGCTTTTGTAATAATTCTTCATGGGTTCAGCTCCTTATGGCTTTTGTGTGTCTGTGGTTAACCCTGTAGCTTCTCTGTACAGTTACTGGTTAAAACTCTTTAACTCTTGGCTGCACTTTGCTGTTGCTCTCTGTAGTCTGAAACAGCCAAAACCATGGAGTGTTCTTACAGATGTATCTGAGATCTTCTGTTGTTCTAGCCAGTACTTTTTTTTTTCTTCTGAGAACACTTTGCCATTTGTCCCAAATGGGAACTGACTGTATCCGTTAGGATTAGCTTGTGTGTGTGTCTAATCTCATCCTAAATCTCCATTCACAGAGATGCTGGCAGTGTGTTCCTTCCTGTTGAGGTTTCCCTTCATGTCTAGTCCCACATTTTTTTTGTAATTGTGGAGTTCATAATGCATTGTAACTTTGATTACCTTAGGAAGAAAAAATGTACATGTTCACCTCTATGGCAGCATGGATTGCTTTACATCTGTGCACTGTTAAGTGGCAATGGGAATGATTCCTGCTTATGTTGTCTAGGAAAGATTCAGGACTTGCTTTGTAGACTCCATTCAGAAGTGTCCAAATGGTGTCTCGTTGGAAGGTGAAAAAAGCCCCAAAAGAGCAGGGGGAGAGTTGTCCTCAAATTCTTGGTGTCTGATGTCTGTGAAAAAGAAGGATTTATGTAACTGACTGTGCTGCATTCTGCTCCTTGGCTTTCCCTCTGAGGTGCCAGCGTGTTCTTGCAGGGCGTTGCTGCTCTCACTTCCTGACAGCCCACCTGGGCTCAGTGCCTGCTGAGGCTCTGGTTTGGTACATGAGCTGAGGAGCTGTGAACCACATTCACTAGACTTGCCCTAATTTTTCAGCATATGATGCTCTCTGCTTTTCAGTCTTTCCTGGATGAAATGTCTGCTTCCAGGGTAGTCAGCAGCCTGCACGTGCAGATAAGCTGAATTGGGATTTGAGCAGGGAAGCACTAAGCAGATCTGCAGCTGGGTGTGTGACAGCCACGAAGAAGAGTCCCCTTCAAACATCACTGGCTGTGGCTTTCCCTACTTGCATTAGAGATTCCATTAAAAGTCTGGTCTTTGAGCAGCAATCTTATAAATTTTTCTAATATCTCTCTGCTGATAGGAATGAGGAGACAAGACATAGTGTTAATGTGTAATAGCCGTGGGCTGGGAGCTGAGCAGAAGTTTCCCAAGGGTAGGATTCATAATCCTCTTAAAGGAGAGGAGAATCAGAGGCTTTGGAAGGTCACCTTTTGCGGGGTGAGAAACAATTTCTGTGCAAAGCTCTGTTGCCTCTGCAATCAATTCCTCTCCCATTTTCATATTTCATCTCACAGCAGCAGAAAATAGATCTAGATGAATCCTGCGAGAGTCTTGACCCCTGTAAAACTCCCACTGCCTCAGGTTTGACTACCTGCCAGAAGACAGCTGTGTGTATATGGGTTGATAATCTTGTGTGACAGGGTTATGAAGTCTCGCTGTATAGAGATAGTGGTCTGTTCCTCATGAGACACTTTGATCTAAAGGGGATGACCATGTGCTTCTGCTTAGTGCTCTGCAGCTTCACCAGTTTTGCCTTTGCCTTATTTTGTTGCACCCGTATTTTGCTTGTGTTGGAGAGTTGTGAGGAATTCAGATGTCTAAATGCAGCCCTAAATGACAGCTTTACTAAATTTCCTTAATATTTAAAAACCTTGTAATATGTGTATGTGATGTTTAAAGTGCAGTACTTCCAATGTTAGTGACTGTCAGCAGCCAGAAATTTATTAAGATTATCTTCTTGCTTGTGATTTGTGATATTTTAGTGATGTGTTGGGACAGAGATGTAGCATTTGCTCATGAACTTAGTGTTTTCTTTGAAAGACCTCCTTTTTAGCAAGATCGTCCAAATACAATGGAAACTTGCTGCTTGTTCAAGCAGCAGCCACAACTTAATCTCTGAAATTTGGAGGAGTGGGTTCTGTATAGAAACTGCCCAGACAGTTCTTCAAGTGTGCTGTCCACATGGCAGCAAGATGGCAAGTAGAAAGTGAATTATCTGCATCTCTGAAGCAAAGCTGAGCCTTCCAGGAATCCCCAATTTGAAGAATGCAGTGTCCAGGGTTAGGTGTTACAAGCAGTGATGAGAGCTTGCTACAGCAGGTGTTGATCATGAAGAAATGGGTGTGAGGCTAAAGTCACGAGACATGCCCTGGTGAAATTCTCCTGAGGAGACCCTACGATGTCCCTACCATTAAGAAATTGCTGTGCACAGCCAAGGGTGACGTGTCTGCACTCCAGCAGGTGAGGGATACGTACATAGACACAGCTTTTGGAGCTGTGTTGGCACAAGAGCCCTTTCATGGTGAGATGGAGGACAAATGACTGGCTCCAGCTTTGTGTCACCTTCGGTGTTGCTGCAACTCGATTGCCTCACAGGAGCTGCTGCAGTCGTTTCCTACACAGAGCCCTTTAGATGGATCAACTCTTCCTTCCTAAAAAGCTTCGTTGTGCAGAAGTGGTCAGCTTTCTGAAGTGACTTCCTTAACAGTTTAACCAAGGTAGAGAACCTTGGATGTAACCCAGGCAGCAGTTTCTAAGAATTCTTTGTTGTTCATGAATCGGTGTTGTTTGTATAATGTTGTTGTCACTGTTCCCCCTGGCTTTGCTCCCCAGTACTGCTTGTGCATGCTGCTGCTGTTTGTCGTGCCCTATTTAATCACAACAGGCAGTTCCTCACTCTCCCCTATATATATTTTAGCAGCTCTTTTGCTCTGAAAATAATGCTGGTATCAAATAAATTAAAGATTTATTTTTGAGGAAACAGGGCATTTTAAATATTAATGGTGTGTTGTGAAAGATGAAAACATGAAGAATTAGATTGCAGATTTTTTAATGTGCAGTTTAAATCTTTTGAACCAAAGTGGTTTCGTATAACTATTAGGTAGTTATGTTGTGATATTTTATCTATGTTGAGTAAGAGAGCAGGTTCACAGTTGCTTGGAGCTGGAGTTTTGCTGTGCCTTGCTTCCCACTTTCTCCCATCTTTTGATGCTGGGGGATTGTTGGTCAGATGTATTAGGGACCTGATCCAGCTGAAAACTGAAGGCTTTTTGTTTTGTTTTATGTATTGCTGTTTTGTTTTCCTACCAGATTGGGTACTTAATGTAGCTGTCTGCAGGAATGCTGATGCTGGTGTAAAGAAGATGTCAGGAGAGGTGAAAAAGTCAAATGATCTTTCTGCTGCAAGTGGCAACTCACGTCTCTTTAAAGTCAGGGGGTGAGAGTGTTTTCTGAGCGTGTGTTTGCAGGGCAGCTGGAGCTGAATGGAGCTGGCTCTGCTACTCTTGTGCCTGCCCTTGCCCTGCTCAGTGATTGTCCCCTTTTACTTTCGTTGGGCACTGGCACTAAACCAGTTCAGGAAGCCACATTGGCGAAAACAACTTTTCTTTTTTTCCGGGTTAACTTGTTTGCCAGGCTGGTTTCTGAGCAGGATCAGTGGGTGCCAGAGCTGACTCAGGAGAGAGGATGGGTTTGAAGAATGCTGACTTAGATTTACTTAAGCTGTCATAGAACTATAGTCTGAGATGCATGTTAAGGAACAAAGAGAAAGGTTTGCCAATTAGCAGTTTTTTCAGTTTTGTGTCTTCATGGATTGATGTGATGTCATCTACAAAAAAGGCTGCTGAACAGCTTAGAGACTTATTTTTTTGCCTTCTAGAGCAGACACAACAGAAACTTTAGAAAGCTGGTTTCCTGAAGCTGTTTCATTAATGTACCTCCTGCTCTATTCTAGAAGTCAGATCTTTATGGTTATTCAGTCTTTTGTGCCTTGTTTTCAATGAGAAGGTCTTTCACAATGGTGTGTGTCTGATGCAGGTGCCTGTCACCAGCTGAAAGCAGAGAACCAAGTATTTCCCAGTAGGTTCCCAGGCAGCCATCAAAAAAGGAGGTATTTTCAGTTGGTTCATTTCAAAAAGTATTTGAGCTGGTAATTTGGGAAAACCTTCAGTCTATTTCTCTCATGGTTGTTTCTAAAGTGTGCTAGCATTGCTTAGTGCTTATTCTGGTTGTCAGTATTTCTGTTTGTATTTCCATGTTCAAATAAAAATTCAGCTGCGATTTGAAGAGTTGCCAAAACTGCAGATAGGCTCCCCTGTTCACTCTTTGAATGTCACAGTCTTCAAATTAGTGGGAATCTGCACATCACGTAGGCTTGTGTTTCTTGAATGGAAGATCACCAAGATAGTTAGTGGTTATGCAATTTGTGGGAGAGTTTAGTTTCAGAACTTGGCCCAAAGCTGTTCATTCGCATTAGTGACTTGGTTAGTCATGTTTTTATGTTTATTTCAGCATGCAGACTGCAAAAATGACATATAATTTTGGACAGGCAACAGCTCGAGGGAGCTCAGTAGCCATGCCTTAGCTGTAGGATACACATCAGTGTGACCTCATTTTGTCTCATTGAAGAGACCCTCCACGGTTGCAAGCGGTGGCAGTCAAGTCCCCTACGTGTTCAGTTTAGTCAGTGATCCTGTTCTGCAGCAGCCACGAAACGAGGTGAGCTGGGAATGCAAACATTGGCTTTAGGCACAAGGATAACCATCAGCAATTCAGGCACCTTGTGCTGATACAACTGTTTGTACAGCTGCACAATAGATTGGGGATCTGACCTGGGTTGAAAAGTAATCCTTAAAAAAAACAAAACAAAGTGCTGGTTTATTTTTAACTGTGATCAGTTCCCTGGTTTGATTCGTGGTGAGGCTGCAAACAGTTGTACCAGTGCAGCAGAGTTGCGTGGGAGGGTGCTGTTCATGCTGTTCCAGATGTCAAAGGATTGCCTGCCTGTGTAACCATGGTCTGAAGAAATAACTGAAGGCGAAGTTAGACACTGATTTGGCTCAATCAGTGCCAGAAGGAATCTTGGGATATTGGGTGTTTTTTTAAAGCCAGGCATTTCGATGGCATTGGTTCCATTGTGGAGGATCACTTTGTAGAGTAACCAAGACAAGCAAGCTTTTTTCAACCCAAAAACTGCCCTGTTTTACCAGCCTAAAGAGAGTATAGTGGATGAATAAAGTATCAATGTGCACTTTTTTCTTGTGCAGACCAAACTTCTGATGTATGTGTTTTCACTGTCATTTCCCTATCAGAGAGCTGGAGGCCTAGGTGTTCACCTGGGTTTTCTTCCTTAATTCACTGGTTTTACACTTTCCAAAAGCAGAAAAAAAAATTGGAGATAAATTAAATTTTTTTGCTTGACTTTTATCTTCAAATAGATTTTATAGTTTGGGGATTTTTCTCTTTTGTGTTTTCCCTTATCTTCCCTTATTTCTTATAAGATTGTGGAGGGCAAAGAGCCAGAAAACACTCCTCCTGTCTCTTTTTTTTGGTTGCCTACATATGGTCTGAAACTGTGTGCCCTTGGTCTTCTTGAGCTGGGGGAGTTGGCTGTTTTTCCTGTTGCAGAATCCTCACTTTGGCACCTGTGCTTTGCTTTCTCTGTGTGACAAGCGTAAGGTGCTGCACACTGATTGTTCCTTTCGGTTCCTGTCAACCACCCTCCGAAGCCTGAAAAAACTGCTCTTATTGCTGCACAAGTACTTCCTTTTTTCTGGGATTTCTGTGCTTTTGCTGGAAGTTTCCTCTCTAGAGAAGCTGGAAGGATCTTGTCCCATCTTTCCACCAACTTTCCAGGTGTCTGTACTAGCTAGGAGTCTGAGGGACACAAGGCTGAGGTGCACAGCCATTTCTCCTTGTCCAGTCTGTGTGGAAGTGTGAGTGGGAGCTCAAGCTCCAGAGGTGTTTGCACATGTGGATGACGACAGCACCTTTCAGCTCGGAGGGCAGCAGTTACTCTGTAGGAGATTAGGCCAGATTGTTTTCCTTGGCTCTGGTGTGATGCCTTCAAGGTCTTTTGGGGCATTTTTAGCCAGGAGAAGATGAGGTAAGTACTTAGGAGGTGCCAGTTGTTCTCTTCACCCCTGTTGTAGCACAAACCTGAGACCTGCTTGCCTGACTGCAGTGGCTTCTCCTCAGTTTGGTGGGGCAGCTCCCCAGTGCTGAGCAGCCCTTCCCTGTGCCATCCATCTGGCTGAGCTCTGCCCACGCTCCCACAAAATCACACCTCCCTCTTCCTGCCAGCAGTGCTCACTGTGCAGTGCGTTTGTCCTCCGGTTCAGCGCAGCCATCAGCAGCTCTGACTCATTCCCTTGCTGTCAGCAAGTGCGGTGCATTTACCTGCTCATCCGTCCTGCCTTCCAGTGCTCTTGAGATTGTAGAATTTGGTGCCCACAGCTGACATGAAAGTGCAGTTTCTGAATGGACTCCACCTCGTGCTGAACTCAACGTAGTCATTCCATCATCTTCCTGCCGGGGAGACATTTGGGTGGTTACCTGGATGACTGTGCAGGACTTTCTTAGGGTTGTGGCTGCCTTATTTAAGCTTCACTGTCAGTGAAGAGGCCAAGGTTTGTGACTAAAGAGTAGGTACACTTGATTGTAGATGAAAATTTTAAACATAAGATTTTTTGAGACAGGAGGTAAAATTGTTCCCTCTGCTTATTCAGTCCATAAATTGAGTTACAAATTCTTTCTGAGTCAGTCTTTGAGCCAGACTTCTTCAGTGGGAATGGCATAAATCTTTTTCCTTCCTCCCCATCATGCTGTGAATGCAAGGACAATTTTCTGCCTGTTGATGAGTTTCTGAGCCCCTTCACTAATGTAAATTCAAAAAATGTCTTTTCTTGGTGGGTTAGGTTGATGCATTGTGGCTTTTGACTGTTGAAAGTATGTTCCTTTCTGACTGTTTCTGGCCATTGAATTGGAAAGCTGTGCCGAACAGCAGCTTTGGCATTGGAATAATTTAAAAATAACCTGTGGAGACTTCTTCCTCTTTGTAAATGATGTGAAGCCAGAAATTAGCTCACAGAAAGCTGAGCAATGAGGCCTCAAAAGAATTGATCTTCCCTAAGCCCTTCTCTAAGAAAGCATGTGTCATAATCTCATCTTTCCTATAAAATGCAAAGCCGATATTGCATGACCCTGCTCTCTTAGGCACAGGCTTGGAAAAAAGTCTTCTGGGCTGGTACTGATAAAGCAACCTTTTGTTGTACATATTCCATCAGGTCTTGCTGCTATGGAAACTCTCAGGCTTGGACTGCAGCCAGTGCTTTGGAACAGAGAAGGAAGGTGCCCTTTTCTACCAAGGCAGGGTGTATTTGTGGCAAGGTGCAGCAGGAGGATTCAGCAGCTCAGCTCCCTCTTGCTCATCCTCCCCTCCTACTGGAGAGGAAAGAGTGATGACGACCAGGCCAGGCCTGGCCCTTCTTGCCTTTGCAGTGACACTGATAGCAGTGACAAGGACTGGCAGGTCCCCAGGCAGCCTGTGCCCTCCTGCCAATGTGCTGCATTTCTCCAGTGAGGAAGGGGGAAGCCTGGAGAAAAGAGCAGCAAGGGAATTAAATCATATCATGCCTGTTACGTGCAGTCCTCCACTGCTCCCCAGCACGATGTTATCACAGTAGTGCCAGCTTGTCCAGCATCAGGCCAGATGGGAATACAAGCTGCAAGAGGCAACATGAGCCCCAGCTTGGGTTACCCCCACATACACACAGCTGCACGACAGGTGTTCACAAAATGTTGCAGAGTACCTGCTCCATATGTTGCTGAATTTGACAGACCTTCCCTGTTTATGGTTGTGTGCTAAGACTTGGCTTAAAAAAAAAAAAACAGGAGAGAAAAACAGAGAGAGAGGCTACCACTGTAGCGTGCCAGTGTGAGAAAACGGGTATTGTCTGTGTCCTGGGTCTGAATCCCTAACAAGGACTCCCAGTACCTCATCCCTCCCGGAAAGCATGCCATGCCTTATGCGTAGGTGACAGCAGAAGGGCCTTGGCAATTCTTGCTAATCTGGCCTCTGAGAAAAAAAAGCCTTGTTTAACCCCAGATCTAAGCACTGGTTTTAGCGAGGGGTTTTGGCGTTCCAGCCAGAGTTAAAAGTGCATGGCTCAGCCTCTCTTTCTTCAGAAAGAGCTGAAAAGGCTTGGCTTCCGCTCCTTTCTTAGGAAGAGAAGAGGAGAAAATTCTTGGTCTCACAGGCTGCTGGCAGAAGGGCTGAAGCTTTGTGATCAGTGTGATAGAAGTATGGCACAAATAGTCTGTCGTGGTTTAACCCCAGCTAGGAACTCAGCTCCACACAGCCACTCACTCACTCCCCTCCTGGTGGCATGGGGGAGAGAATTGGAAGGGTAAAAGTGACAAAACTCGTGGGTTGAGATAAAGGCAGTTTAACAGGTAAAGCAAAAACTGCATGCACAAGCAAAGTAAAACAAGGAACTCATTCTCCCCCTCCCATGGGCAGGCAAGTGTTTAGCCATGCCCAGGAAAATGTCACGGTACAGGGACTTGGAAAGACAAACACCATCACTCTGGACGTCCTCCCTTCCTTTTTCTTTCCCCAGCTCTCTATGCTAAGCTTGACACCATATGGTCTGGGATATCCCTGGGGCCAGCTGGGGTGTTGCCTCTCAGCTCCTTGTGCACCCCCAGCCTCCTCGCTGGTGGAGCAGTATCAGAAGCAGAAAAAGCCTTGACTCAGTTAACCTTGCTCACCAATAAAAACGTCTCTATTATCAATACTGTTTTCAGCACAAATCCAAAGCACAGCCCCAACAAGTTATAAGGAAGAAAATGAACTCTCCCAGCTAAAACCAGCACAGTCTTCTTTCAGATCTTTAGGAGCCAGAAACACAGGGTATGTCTAAGGACTTGTACTACAAGCTTAAATTTTATTTCCCTTTCTCTAGGTTCAGACAAGCTCTGTCTTAAGTAGATCAGGCTTGATCTTTGTGAACACTTCAGCAGTTGGTGCATTTGTGCCCTGTCATTGAGGAAGAAAGAGGATTGGTGAAGGAAGCTCAGCTCATGGCACAGGGTGGAGCTTGCCTGGTACTGGCTATTGTCCTCCCCAAGCCTTTGTTCACTGCAGTTCCTCCCCAAGCCTTGCTGTTGCCATTCTCCTCCTCAGCTGGCATTCTGAAGCAGCTTTTCTAAGACTTCTGTTTGACTTTGGATGCATTTTTATAGATTGTATTCTAACTTCCTGGCCTCAATCTGACGTGCCACACTTGTCATGGTGAGAGCAGCCTGTCCAAAAAGGAGTATTTGGTAGTAGTTCAAGTGTTGGACAAGATGCAGGAGAAGGCTCAGGATTCAAAGCTGTGTGCTTAAGCAGGCTAGGAAAGTTTGTAGCTTCCTGGATACCAGGAAGGCTGAACGTTTCTGGTTACATCCTAAGCGTTGCTGCAGGTTCCTGGAGAGTTGTGTTCTCTGCTCAGGTCCCAGGGCTCATCTCCGTTTACTGCTGACTAGACAGACATGTCTCAAACCTGTGGGGGTCAGCTTTTGTGCTGGGAAGTTGATCTCGTAGCACAGTGGGAAACACTTTTTTTAACTTCCTTGGACTGGGTTTTCTTCTCATACCTCACCCAATCCAGCATGACTAGAAACAACCCTGCTTTTCAGCACAGGTGCTTCTGCTTTTCTTTGCTGATGAGTCTAGCGCACCAGGAACCAATTGGCCAAATGCTGTAGTCCTCTTGTTTGCCATACTTGTGTTTTCTATTCTTGTGCTTTGCTCCTGAATGCTCTGGGGTTGTTCAGGGAAAGTCCAGCTTCTGTCATCGTGACGTTGAGCTCTGTATTTATCCCTCGCCTGTGGCCCGTCTCCAGAGTCGTCAGTGGCCATCTGCCTTAGCCCTGGGCACGGCAGGGCCTGGGGGCTGCAGTCAGAGGAGAGGCAGTGCTGGAAACACGGGTGTGTGAGCTGCTGAGGGCAGTCAGTGTTCTTGCCATGCGATACATCACAATTTAGAGCATTTGTTCTCCTTTTTATTTAGGGAAGTAGCTTTACTAGCGAGTCGTGAAGCCTTGCCGGAGCTCCCGTACAGGATGGTTTATAGGGAGTAGGGACAGCAGCATCGTGGTGTGCTTGGCAGTAATTCTCACACCCATGGCAGTGCAACTCCCTGCCCTCGCCTCTCATCGTGTGGTGACCTCCAAGGCTCATTTTTCTGTCCCCTTTAAGTTACACCCTCAGAGGAGGCATCGCTGTTCTTGTTCTCTGGCGCTGTGAGCTGGCAGGAGCGTCTCCTTGGGTCTGATGCTGGTCTGGTAAGACACCTGTAGTCTTCAGCCAGGGTTCAGTAACGTTCAAGAGGTCTCTGGCTGGGTCTTCAAGAGCACAGCACTGTTTCTATGGTGGGATATGTTCCTTGCTGGAGGGTGATGTTTGGTTTTGGGGACAGGGTTTACCCCACTTAACGGGTTAGGAAGAGCAGAGTTATCTTGAATGTCTTACTGAATTTTGTTTGGAAACGTGTGTTACTACAAGAAAACACATCTTATTGCCAGGAAATGTTTGTACAGTGAGGTATGCAGATCAGACTCAGAGCAGATACACTGGCAGAGAGATGTCTAGACTTAAATATTGTAGAGCAAATTCTGTTCCAGTGCATGAGTCTGTTACTGGGGAAGATAATGAAATATGGGGAGTGGTATGTCTGTGTAGTCACAGATAACTCTGCTCCTGAACCTCACCCCCCATTTTTACCAAGTCCAGCTCAGTGGGCACTTTGTCTTGCTAAGGAGAGGTCAGTCTGTTGGAAAGGGGTGCTAAACTGGCCCTGGGTGTTTCACTGCTGCTTGAGCTATAGTGGTGGTGGTGGTGGAGGATACCAAATAACCTGCTTAAATGAGCAGGTCTCCCTCAAGCTGTTTCTTGGACTGTGCACTGCATTTTGCAATTTAATTGGAAGGACTTTGAATTTTGTAAGCCAGCTAAAATAGTTGAACTCATGCCTTTGTTTAACAGATGATGGATGAGTAATATTTGGGACTTCAGATAGCTTTCTGCTTTATATTCGTTTGAAACTGCTGGGATTCTTCTGTCGTTATTTGTGGATAGTGTCCATGTTTAGTAATAACCCTTTACTTTGAGTTAGTTTGATGAAAAACACTAAGCTGTATCTGAGCTATAAAGTGTCTCTTTCTCAAGCCCTGTGGAAATCTTCCTCTTTAAAAATGTTGCCTCTGAAATGCTGCTTGCCACAAAATATTTTTTTCTCACATTCACTTGTACATGGGAAAATACTGCCTGTATCACTGTTTCTCTAGAGTGAGTGGATGCGTGTGTGGAGCAGTTGTATCTGGCTTTGGACTGTCCCCACCTGATGCCCAGCTCCTTTTCTCGTGTCACAGCCCCAGAATGTTTTGTTTTTATGGCTGTCACTTCCTCCCAGGGAGCCTGCACATCCAAAACTTGTCATGTTGGGGTTTCTTGGGGGTGCTGGGGTGCTTGGCAGTGAGCCCAGGACTCTTGGTGGCTGCAGCCACTTCCCAGGAGCCCTTGCATGACTGCAGTCCTGAACATCATGTGCGTGTCTCCTGAGTGTGACAACAACTGTCACACAGATAAATCGTGTATTTCTCTTGTCCTGTGAAGTTCAAACTACAGGAAGGTGTGAAGTTGAGCTTGTCCTCTGTATTGTTTGGAATAGCTGAAAGTTCTGCTTTAGTCATTGGCAAAATAAAAGAAATTGAATCCAAGACAGAGCTGCATCAGGAAGGGGAGACTTAAGTCTGTGAAACATTTGTCTGGAATCTGTGAAGTGCTGACCTCTTGCAGATGCTAGTACCTCGCTTGTTCTTGGATATTAACTATGTTAAACCCAACTAAAACATCTATGAGCGTCTGCTGCTGAAATTTCTTCTTGATAAAGCAAATAAGAGGGAGGAGAGAAATCCCCAGCATGTTTTTGTTTGTGGTACAGCTTAGGCTCTGAGTGAGTTTGGGAGACAGACTTTGAGGGATGCTTTGAACAGACTTTGATATGAGTTGCTACCGAGAGGGACCATCTGTGTTGTGGGTTTTTTTCCCTCCTGTTCCCTGGCCCGTGCCTTAAAAGCCAGCTAAATATTCGCATTATTCCCCTTGCACTGAATGTGGCTGTGTGGTCGTGTAACCACAAAAGGAAATGTTTTCCGTGGGATCAGTGAGATGATTCAACTCAAATGTACGTACACTCATACGATCCCAAAAACCCAGCGCGAGGAAGCAAGCAGGAACGTGCAGACAAGGAGAGAGAATCATTGTCCTGTTGTGGGGAATTTGGGTTAGACTGGGTTAAACATGTTATGAAATATCGCCCCTCCTTCTGAATCTCTTGAGCTTCATCTCTGACATGGCTGAATTGGAGTGGGGGAGATGAGCTCGTGTTCATCCAGACTTCCCCCGGCCTGGCAGTGTCGTGTAGCTGCAGAGACATCCCGTGGCCACATGAGGAACAGCCTGACCCGTGGCCCTTGTTCAGGCCTCCAGGATCCCTCAGTTCTTAAATTACTGCCCTTGGCTGTCGCTGTGTGAAGAAACTGGAAATTCGATGCATTCGGAAACTGAACTCACCACTTGGTTCTTGTACCAACATTTGGATAACTCATCGTTGTGAGGAAATCCTGTGACATTTTCCCCAGCAGCCTCAGGAGCAGCTGTGATCTAAGCTGGAAAGGGCAAATCATCTGGAGAGAATTTGGGCAGCTTTACTTTTCCATCATCCTGTGGCTGTACTGGGCATTCTGCAAACATTAAAAGAGCATCTGCTTCTCTAAAAGCACTTGTAATCTCATTTGAATTTAGTGGTATATCTTGCTTACCTCTAGAGATCAGGGCCGTGTTGTGCATATAGGTGCTGTGAAGGCATTAGAAAATTGTCCTGAAAGGCTGTGAGTAATAAAGGAGAGAATCTGAGTGGAATCCATTCAGTTCCAGCACACACACAGTGACAGAATGACTGTCTTACCCTGTGCCTTTCATGTCAGTGCCTGAGGAGAAGTGAGCACTAAAGGAGGAAACAGCGTGACAGTAGCAGGTGAGCAGGAATTACTTAGTCATTTAGATGTTAAAAATGCAGAGGCACGAGAAGTGGAATTCAGATTCTGGAAATGTTTGTACTGCCTGTGTCAGTCACTGTTACCGATAGGCAGGTGGGGGCTATAGCTCACAGTCTGCTCCATTGCCTTACGAATAAAATGAACAGGGAAGGAAATTATATTTTCTTAGGATGGGAGGCTCAAAATAGCTGTATCTCCTCCTTTGCCTGGCTGCTGCCAATCCTATTGGAGGAGCTCTGGTAGGATTAAAGAGGTGGCGAGGAGCATGCTGGAACAAGCAGGATGTAAACGGAAAACAGAAGAGGATGCAGAGGATACGGGCATAAATAAATACCGTAAACTTCTCCAAGCGGACAGGGAGTGAGTGTAAGTGGTCCTTTACTCACAGGAATCTCTTTGCTTTTTCAGATCACTGCGAGGAAGCAAATTGCCAGGACTTCCCCCCTGTGGCTGCCTGACCGCTGCTGAGCTACCCCTCCCAGCCCATGTGGCTCTCCCCATGCTCCAAGAGTGCAACGGGTGCCCAACGCAATGTGTGTTTGTCAAACCATGGAAGTGGGCAAGTATGGCAAGAATGCCACTCGATCCGGAGACCGGGGGGTCCTGCTGGAGCCTTTCATTCACCAGGTGGGCGGCCACAGCAGCATGATGCGCTACGACGACCACACTGTCTGCAAGCCCCTCATCACCCGGGAGCAGCGCTTCTATGAGTCCCTGCCCCCAGAAATGAAGGAGTTCACACCTGAGTACAAAGGTGAGGCCTCTTGGTATTCCAGAATGCAGTTACAGCCGTCAAGAGCCTGCCCTTCCGTTTTCCTGCAGCTGCTGCTGTCTTGCTGTCTTTTGGTGTCATTTTACTTTTTTTTTTAAACTCTTTTGCGGGCTGGCAATTTGATAGCAGCACTTGGGAAGGAGGAAGGTTTTTTTTGGTTTTTTTTGTAGGCACACTGAGTTGAATGTGCTCCTCTTTCTAGGCCGAAAATATGCAGTGTGACAGTTGTAGTCCAAAGTTTAAGGTTATGGATGTGTAACCGAAGCAATTTTATTACCACGTTATTGTCAATTACAGCCTTGACCTTGAGCTAATGAACCCAGATCATAGACTGAGCATTTGCACATTCCAGTTCCGTAATTTATTGCTTCCTCATCCCATCTCTTTTATGGACCTGTAGCAGCAAGCTGCTGAAGCAGGAAGTATGGCTTTCCCAGTGCGGAGGTGCAACCTTGTCCCCAGCTGCTTTGAAGGAGTGGAATTTTCCAGTGCCTGTGTCATTGTAGGAGGTTGGCAGCTCAGCTGTGTCTTTCAGAAGCTCCATAGGCTTCCAGCCTTGTGTGTTTGTGTTCAGGATGGTGATGTGGTCAGGTAGCCTTCTGGGGGGCTCAGTGTTCCTGTTCCCTCTGCTCCTTTGTCTCCACATGGCACTGGGAAGATGGCGCTTTATGGACAGCTGGGACCACCATCTGTTCAGGGTCTTGCCTTTGCATCTGGCTGCAACCTGACTGTCTCAAAGCAGTGTCAGCTTCCCTCCTGGTGTCTGCACACAGGTCATGAGTGAGGGGTGCAGTCTGCAACAGATGGGTCCTGTCTTACCCTCCAGCCACTCTGGGGCCACACAGTGCTCTAGTGTCCCATCAGAAATCCCACTGAAGCCTGTGTAGTTCCTAGAATCCGTATGATGTGAGTCTTTCCTGGGGAGGTGTGTTTAAAACCAATGATGCTGATAGTCCAGATGGACTCTTGTCTTCTTGAGGCCAGATACTTCCTGGTATCCTAATGGCATGGGAATGTGCTTGTCCATCCCAGTGTGAGATTTCATCCTGTGCAGTTTCCTGATAGTCCTAGAAATCTTTCCTCCTGATCTCAGGGAGAGGAATAGTGGGTATTATATTTTCTGTCTGAGCACTCGGATGTTACTGTAAGACTTCTCAGAGATATCTTGAGGAGCACATCCAGGCAGCACTTGAAGTGGCATTTATGTAGTGACATCCTGGAGTCCTGAGCTGCTTTGGGGTTGTGTTTGAGCCACCTGAACCTTGTTAGCATTGTCCTGTGCAGATAAGGAGAAAAGGAAGACAGGAACAGGATGGCCTGCATCAGCTGAGTAGGGCAAGGTTTCCTCACGTTTGTGATGAATCATTTGATTCAGTGCATCTGTCATTTGATACTCCTGGCAGCTAGTCAATACTAGTGACAAGCTAATGAAACATTTTGTCATTGCACATCAGGAGATGGGCTGATGGCCTCATTTTCAGGGCTGGGGCAGTCCCAGAAATGAAGATGTCAGCTCTAACTGCAAGTGTCAGCGGTCCTGCTCTGTGGCTGGCCAGATATATTCTGAGTCTGTGCTGTGAAAGATCTCTAACTTCCCTTGGACTATGGTGCTTTCTAGGAGCCTTCAGAAGGTAAAACTGGACAGGACACATGGTCCTACTTGCCTGCAACTGGCAGAGGTAGTTATGCTTCCAGGGCCCCCCATTTTTATTGCTAGGAAGCCCTGGCCCTTGCAGGTCCCTTTTTTGTGAGACTGGCTGACTTGTGGTAAGAGTCGCAGGTGTCACCTCAGCTTTAGGGCTCTGTACTTCATTGCTCTGATGGTGGAAAGCTTCTTTAGCAGAGAAGGCACAGTCCTGCTTGGCCAACAATGTCCCGGTCAACAGCAGGAACACTTCTGCAGGACATAGGTACTTATCCAAACAAACCAGATATTACTTCACATGCTTTGCTCCCCTCAGCATCTTGGCAGACTGTGCTTGACTCTCTCCAGTTTGACGACATTTGCTGCAAGACTGAAGGAAGGAAATAAATCACACCCTCAGCCTACCAGCTGCACTTTTGTCCTTACTTCCTGCGGTGGCAGAGCTTCCCCCTCTTTCATTGCTTTGGGTTTGCTTTGCTGCTCTACGAGCTACATTTTCCTCTCTGCTGCTGAACATTCGGGTGCTAATGGTTGTGTATTCCCTCCCCCGGGAGAACTGACGTGTTACTTCTCCCTGGCAGGTGTGGTATCTGTCTGTTTTGAGGGAGACAGTGATGGCTACATTAACCTGGTGGCCTATCCCTATGTGGAGAACGAGGCTCTGGAGCAGGATGATCTGCCAGAGAGGGACCAGCCGCGGCGCAAGCACTCGCGCCGGAGCCTTCACAGGTCGAGCAGCGGCCCCGAGCACAAGGAGGAGAAGCCTGGCCTGGCCAGTGACAGCACTGAAAGGTAAAACTTGGAGGGCCCAGTGACAACATGAAGAACAGGAGATCTCTCTCCCTTACTCCTTTGGTTGAGGGTGTTTTGCAGTTCCTTAAAGCAGCCAGGCTGTTGTGGGCTTGCTAGCCCAGCACATTTTGGCACTGCAGACTGTGTCAGGAGTTTTGCTGGATTCAGGACCAATTCATCCACATGGAATGCTTCTGACACAGGGTAGCTGTTGGCAGTGTATCAGATGTGGAACCAAAGCATACAGAGCGTATTTGAATACTCTTCAGTCCACCTGGTTATTAACCCAGGGGTTTCTTCCCAGGGTATTTTGAATATGGGTCTCTGCCTCCTCACCCCAGCCAGAGCTTCTGCAGAAAAAAGTGTTCCTGCTTACTCCATCTTAGCAGAGTACAGCCTGGCAGAGATATTAGGTCAACCAGATCCTAGAGCATGGGTCCACAGCCCAGGGTATTGGTGAGGATTTGCTTTTAAGAAGATTTGCATTGTGTGCAATTTGCATTGTGTGCAGCAGGAGAAGGAGTTGGAAGGGACCCTGTGCCAGGGGAGGATGTGACAATCGTATGTGAAGAGCTCTTGGATTCTAACAGGCAGGTTTGTTCTGTCTTTACACCAGCAGCATCCAGGAAACGAAGAGTCCCAGGGTGGACTTGCACATCCACTCAGATGTTCCATTTCAGATGTTGGATGGGAACAGCGGCCTGAGCTCCGAGAAGATCAGCTATAACCCCTGGAGCCTGCGCTGCCACAAGCAGCAGCTGAGCCGCATGCGGTCGGAGTCCAAGGACCGGAAGCTGTACAGTATCCTTTGGGAAGCACAGCTGGGTGTGTCGGGCTGCTGCTGCCCTGGCCTTACCTGTTTGTGCCTGAAGCAGCCAGGCCTGTGTTTGTCTTGGCATTTCTGTCCTTCACACAGCCACACTTGACTTACATGTTCCTTTTTGCTGTTCCTTGCTGCTTCCCCTGCTGTGACAGTAATGAATCATAGAATGGTTTGGGTTGGAAGGGACCCTAAAGATATCTCGTTCCACCTCCAGGCAGTCTGACTGACTTCATATGGTTGAAGATGGGTTTGTTGTTTTCTGTGCCTTTACAAATGACTCCTCCTGCTTTTGCTGAACTTGCCAGGTTGTGGGGTTATTTTGTTTCACCTGGAATCTGTTTTCCTCACATAGAAACAAACTTACTTTTAATAGCTGTATTCTTCATCCTTTTAACTGCGTGGGCTTCCTTCTCCAATTCTCAAGTGTGTGCTTGGAGACTCCGGCTTTTATTTTTAAACAGCTTGCATCACTTGCAGAGAAGTCATTCTCTTTGGCTGCCCTCTCCTTTTTTGCACACTTCCTTATTTTTATGAAGTTCCTCTTTCTAAGCCAAACACAGTTTCTCTTGCAGGTTTAATCCAGCTGTGCTCTGGTTGCCATTTCAATGTTTACGTGTTGATCTGTGCCCTGTGGGACACCTTAGGGCAAACTTTTGGGGTGTTTTTTTCCTCCTTTTGGAACAAGTTGCTGTACAGAGTGCCTGGGTGTGTTCTCAGTGCTGTGCCCCGATGTGGGGGTTGCCCATTGTGTGCAGATGACAGAGAGCTCCCGTTACTGCTCTGTTTCCTGGCTTTGTCACCTCCTCAGTTTCTCTGTGTGTGTTGGTCAGCGCTGCTGTTCTGGACAGGCCAACCCTGCCATTACTTGACCCTTGAGTTGTCAGTCCGTGGGGATTGTATTGTTTATCCATATGGTCACATGGCTAACTTGATTAGACTTTAAGCTCTCTCTTAATGGATCAGCAATTCCTACTGGCAAACTATGTCCCTCCTCTCACCAGTGTTTTGCTTTTCAGTTTCCCCTCTGAATTTCCAGTACACTTGCATGTGACCTTCCTGCTGTTGGCCATACCACTTTCTAGGCTGTTTCCTTCTACCAGCTGTCAAAGCCTGGGTGCACTGTTTGGGTTTTGTCCTTTTCTTCAGCTCACCAAGCGTTTGTCTTGTCTGATCTTTGGTTCCTGTTTGTTTGTTGCCCATCCCTATCTCCTGCTGGCCCAACTCCCTGTCTGTGGTGGCCCTGGGGTGTCTCTGGTTGGTGAGCTCTCCTTGACACATATCCCAGAGTTCTTGTTGCTGGAGAACGTGGTGCATCACTTCAAGCTTCCCTGCGTGCTTGATCTGAAGATGGGGACCAGACAGCACGGAGATGACGCCTCTGAGGAGAAGGCTGCTCGGCAGATGAAGAAGTGTGAACAGAGCACTTCCGCCACCTTGGGTGTGCGTGTGTGTGGGATGCAGGTAGGGATCCCCCAGGCTGCAGATGCTGCACCTTCCTTTTCACAGCTCCATTAAGCCTCCCAGTTAGTGTTTCCTGCTGAGCACGGAATTTGAACGTCCCACTGCAGGTGGGTACACCAGTATTCGTGCTGTTTTTGTCTTCCATTTCTAAGCCTTAAACAAAGGAACCTGCTTCTCCTGAGATGGCCGCCTTTGTCCAGAGCTCTTTTGTTCACATACAATTTGGGGATTTTCTAATAAAATTATTTTTGGGGCTTAGTGTTCAGCCAGAATCACAGTGCCTGGGCATGCAGGTGTCCGACATTTCTTTCTGTACTGCGCTGATTGTTCAAAAGTTGCTCTGCTGTGCCTGGGCCCTGTGCACAAGGGTTTGCTGCTGGTGCTGCTGTGCAATAATCGCTCCTTTCCCCACCTGCCGAAGGAACCAGATCTTGTAACCCAGATCTCTGCTTACAGTCTCTGAAGCAATGAGGGCTCCTCGTCAGTCACTTGCCACATAATGGCAATAGGTGTCAGCAGCTCCTGCTGCCAGAGGATTGTCTGAGTTGCTGTAAGACTTTGCTTTTTAACTCTTGGAGTCAGTTGTGCCATGCCTTTTGGGGCACTGGGACTGATGGGCCACCTTTTGGGTGTCCTGGGAGAGGACTAATGCTCAGGCATCTTGGGCTGCACCCATGAGCTGCTTTGGGAATCAGGGAACAGGCAGAGCTGTGTCCTGCTCCCGCTCAGTCATAATGGGGACGAGTTCCCTCTGCTCTGTCAGTGCAGGACTGCTCAAGGCTCTCTGTGTGGCCTTACCCTGTTGCTCCCACTTGATGTGCATTTCCTTTGGTGTTCCAGGTCTATCAGCTGGACACAGGGCATTACTTATGCAGGAATAAATACTATGGGCGCGGCCTTTCCATTGAAGGCTTCCGCAACGCCCTCTACCAGTATCTCCACAACGGCATCGAGCTGCGCAAGGACCTCTTTGAGCCTGTCCTCGCCAAACTGCGGAGCCTGAAGGCGGTTTTGGAGAGACAGGCCTCGTACCGCTTCTACTCCAGCTCCCTCCTCATCATCTACGACGGGAAGGACAGCCGGGCGGGGACGTTTGTGGAGCGGCGGCCGGAGGCGCGCCTGAAGCGGGTGGACGGCTCTGTCCCGGAGAGCCTCCAGGACGGCGGCAGCTCGGAGCCCGGCTCCTCGGCCCAGCCCAAGGTGGACGTGCGCATGATTGACTTTGCACACAGCACGTTCAAAGGCTTCCGTGATGACCCCACTGTGCACGACGGGCCCGACATGGGCTATGTGTTCGGGCTGGAAAGCCTCATCAACATCATGGAACAGATGCGTGAGGAAAACCAGTAGCCCTGGGCTGTGGCCTCTTATTCTTGTCCTGGTGGCAGGAGCAGACAAGACCACCTACTACCACAGGAAAAACAGACAAATTTGGTTTTAAACAACTGTATCGCTCCATTGTTTTTTAAATGTACTTGGATAGAAGAGCTGAGGTGAGGCAGGATGGAAGAACTCGTGCTGACCCAGACGGTTCTGACCGCACTCGCTCTGCCTTCTGGAGGAGGCTCTGTAGATGCCTGCTGGGTGTCAGGTGTCCTGGTTCTTCGCTCATCACATGTGCGTTCTGGAGGGAGGACCTGGACATAGGGAAGAGAAAGCAGGAGCGCTCAGAGCTCTTCACGAGGCTGGAGCTCTGATGCGAGGAGCCTCCTGCCTCAGGAGCTTCCCCTTTGAATTTCTCCTGAGTTATTTGGAAAGGGCGCTCGCCTAACGGTTGGCAGCGTCTGTGGGGCCACTGGTGAGAAGTCAGGTGCTGGTCCCTGTGCTTGGTGTCGCTGGCTCTGCCCTGGGTTTTGCCGCTGGGGCTTTGCTTTTGATGCTGCCTTTTTCTGCTGTTTGGGCACTGTGAGTAGCCACCCCAAACACGGAAATGAAATGACCAAATGCAACCCCTGGCAGAGCTGTGGCCGGGAGCGAATGTCACACACCTGGAGCTGTGCTCGAGCCTGGGGTCTGCTTGCTCCCTGATGGCATGGCCAGGCATGGGCAGGCACAGGGCTCTGCAGGAGTGACTCTGCCCTGGACCACTGACTTGCAAGCACTCAGCCTGTGGGCTAGCAATAGTATCTGTAGCAGTTAACAAGGCCCCAGCTGTGCAGCGGGGCATTTCGGACCATTTCAACCCTTCCCCTCCTGTAAAGTACAGAGTTATGTCCCTCCAGCACAACGCTGCCCTCTTCCCCCGGGGACCCTCTGCCCCCAGGTCCTGCTCTTCCAACAGGTCTGGGGGTGGTGGAAGGGGAGGCTGAGGCTTAGGGCTGATCCCCGTCTCCTCCCTGAGCGTCTCCAGGGGCCAGGTGAGGGGTGACGTAGCTGAGCAGTGAGTGCCACTGTCTTGACTGTTCAGCACCACTGCCTGACTGTTCAGCTTTGCTTCATGGAGTCAGTCTTTCCCAAAATAAATGTCCCCCAGCCTCCTTTGATGAGGAATTAACGTTTGATACTGTGGCCTGGTGGTACCGGACCGTACCCTGCTCCACCTCAGCTCCTGGTTCTGTGCTGAGGCCCTGGCTGCTCCCTCCTGCTCTCACTGACTTGTTCCATGGCGTTACCATTACCCTGCGTACCCACAAGGCCAGGGTTGGGGTTGGGGTTTTTTAAAATTACTTCAGGAAAGCTTGTTTTGGGGAATACTCGCATGTCGCATGTGTGCCGACTCCATGTGCACAGAGGCCGCTTGGAAAGCACGGCTGCCACAGCAGGCACAGGTCTGTGGCACTGGTGTGGAAGGGGACAGGAGAGCTGCCCACGTTCTCTGCCTGTCTCCCAGCTCCTCAAAGCTTGCCCGAGCCACTGCTCCCTTCCCACCCTCTGGACAAGGACCTTTATCCATGGCACGCTGCCCTGCGCTGGGTTACTTCATTGCTCCTGCGGGTCCCTACCTTGCCAGGACTCGCAGGATTTTCAGGGAGCAGGTTTGCAGGAGGCAGCGAGGCTGGGTGGCTGCTGGGGAGTAGGTACCCACAACAGCTGTATTATTCCGTGGCCCTGGCCCTGCCCCAGCGTGGCCCATCGCTGCCCATCTCTGCATGTCCTTGTCCCCGCGGGCTGTGCTCGGACAGGCCTGGCCGCATCTCCGGGAGAGCCGCTTGCTGTCCCCGCGGGCTGTGCTCGGACAGGCCTGGCCGCATCTCCGGGAGAGCCCCTTGCTGTCCCCCCGCGCTCATTCCTGCCCTTCCCCACCTCGCTGGGCCCTGACGGACTGGCCATGCTGCCCGTGCTCAGTGGGAGCCGCCTCCCCCCTTCGGACCACCGCGGTGGGACTCCACAGCTTGTACATAGCCTTGGCCCCGTTTGTTTTTACATGAATAACCACCCTGTTTGTGCTTCACAGAGAACCAAAAACCATTAAAGGATCTGTTTTTGTCCGCGGTGTGCCGTGCCTGCCTCTCCCGCCGTCTGAGCCTGGGGACGGGGTTGGGGGGGGGCTCGGATGAACGTCCCCGCCCGCTGCGGCCGTGCCGCTGCTCTCTTCCCACCGGGGTCGTGCTGTCGCTGCTGCGTCCCCAGGGAGCCCCGGCCCGGGGCAGGGTGCGGTGGCTGCAGCAGGGACCTGGCCATACGGCGGTGGCACCCGGGCGGGCGGGGGAGTGTGCGGGACGGGCGTTGAGACCCGGGCGGGCGGTGTGTGGGGGGCGGGTGGTAGGACCCGGGCGGTAGGACCCGTTGGGAGGCAGAAGCCGGGCGGGAGGCAGGACTCGGGCGGGAGGCAGGACCCGGCAGGCGGTAGGACCCGGGCGGGAGGNCCCGCGCTCCCGCAGGCGGGCGTCAGCCATGTGGTGCTGGCGGTGAGCTACATGTCGGACGCGCTGGAGGCCGCCATGCGGGAGCAGGAACAACGGGTAAGGGCCCTTCCGCCTCCCCCCCGCGTCCCCCCGCAACCCGGGCTGTCCCGCCGCTCACCCTGTGCCCGCAGCTCGGCATCCGCATCTCCATGTCCCACGAGAAGGAGCCGCTGGGCACAGGTAGGATTCGGGCAGGGGCTTGGGGCTGGGGGGCGGGCGCAGGCGGGATGGAGGAAGTCCGGGGACAGCAGGGTGGGTCCTGGGGGCGGCACCGGGATGGGTACGGCACGGCTGGGGACGCTGCGAGGGGGGCACCGTGGGCATTAGGGTGGGTATGCATGGGTAGGGCCGGGAGGAGCAGGGGAATCGGGAGGGGTGTGCCAGGATGGACATGGGGCAGGACCAGGGACAGCGGGCCGGGAGAGGATCCAGACGGACCGGGGACTTGGGAGGGACGCTGGGACGGGCAGAGGTGGGGCCAGCAGGACCCGGGCGCTGGGCTCACCCCGTCCCTGCGGCGTCACTCACGGCCGCGCAGCGGGACCACTGGCGCTGGCGCGGGACCTGCTGGCCGAGGACGGGGAGCCCTTCTTTGTCCTCAACAGCGACGTGATCTGCGAGTTCCCCTTCGCGGCGCTGGCCCGTTTCCACCGGCAGCACGGCGGCGAGGGCTCGCTGGTGGTGACCCGCGTGGAGGAGCCGGCCAAGTACGGCGTGGTGGTGTGCGAGGCCGACACCGGCCGCATCTGCCGCTTCGTGGAGAAGCCGCGCGTCTTTGTGTCCAACAAGATCAACGCTGGGCTCTACATATTTAGCCCTGGCATCCTGCAGCGCATCCAGGTACGAGCCGGGGTGCCAGGCTGGGCCAGGCTGGGGGGGCCGTGCCCCCTGCTCAGCCCTGCGCCCCATCCTCGCAGCTGCGCCCCACCTCCATCGAGAAGGAGATCTTCCCAGCCATGGCACAGGATGGGCAGCTCTACGCCATGGAGCTGCAGGGTAAGGCCCTGTGCACAGTGCAGGCGGCATCGGGGGTCTTGCCTGCACTGCCACCCTCACGCTGGGGGCTGTCGCCGTGGCTCTGTCCCCACAGGCTTCTGGATGGACATTGGGCAGCCAAAGGACTTCCTTACGGGCATGTGCATGTACCTGCAGGCGCTGCGGGCTCAGCACCCCGAGAAGCTGCACTCGGGGCCCGGTGTCGTAGGGAATGTGCTGGTGGTAAGTGCCAGCCCGCAGCACACCGGCCCCGGGCTTGTCATGAGCTCTCTGCATTGTCCCACCGCTGTCCTTGCTGCCATCCTCAAGCTGTGCCCTCCTCTTCCCTGGCTGGCCAAGTGGCATGGGCTATGCCAAGAGCTGCCTGCCCTCCCGACCCTGGCATGGCCCCTCTTCCCTCCAGGACCCCAGCGCCAAGATCGGGGCAAACTGTGTCATCGGCCCCAACGTGACGATCGGGGCCGGCGTGGTGGTGGAGGACGGCGTGCGCATCAAACGCTGCACTGTGCTGGAAGGGGCCCGCATCCGCTCCCATTCCTGGCTGGAGTCCTGCATCGTGGGCTGGAGCTGCTCCGTGGGGCAGTGGGTGAGGACGTGGGTGACCCCGCAGGGGATCAGGACTCCGCTCTTGCCCTCCCACCTCCTCGGGCTGTGGCTGCAGGGATGTGGTCCCTGCGGGCAGGAGCAGGAGCCTGGCACTGGGCTCTGAGCCCAGGGGTGTGACAGGGCCTCTCTGGGACAGGTGCGCATGGAGAACGTGACTGTGCTGGGCGAGGACGTCATCGTCAACGACGAGCTCTACCTCAACGGGGCCAATGTGCTGCCACACAAATCCATCGCCGAGTCCGTGCCAGAGCCACGCATCATCATGTAGCAGCCCCCACAGCAGGCCCTGTGCTCCCAGCTCTCCTTGGATTAAATATTTATATTTCCATTTACTGTTAAGCATCACCTGAGTGCGGCCCCAACACCAGGTCAATCACCAGGGCCAGCCTGGCTTCCCCTTCCCATCTTTCAGGGCACCACATAAGGAAGAATAATTTAATGCTGCTTTTCATGAAGTCAGCCCCCAGCCAGGGGCAAGTGAACAGCCCGAACGCCCAGCCCGGCCCCCCTGCCCTGGCCCCGGGGCTGCCGTGTGTTCCCAGCGCTGCCGCAGAGCCGAGGCCTCGGGCTCCCCTCCCTGAGAACGGCCCACGGGGCAGAGAGGCTGCCGGGCACCAGCCTCTCCCACCCTGCAGCCCTCCCGCCCCCACTGCTGCCCCGTGCTGGGTCTTGACCCTCTGGGTGAGGGTCCCACAGCCCTGAGCAGGGCAAGTGTTTGGGGAGAGGCCAGCGTGGGGCAGGGGGGCTGCCCCGCTCAGCTGGGGGAGCCCGTGGAGTGGGGCTGGGCTCTACGAGCTGGCTGGCTTGGTGAAGTCATCCACCCCTGTGATGGTGGCCTTACAGAAGAAGCAGTCCTTGTTGTTCATCAGGTGCTGGTTGATGCAGGCTCTGGGACAGAGGAGGAAAGAGCATCAGCCCCCACCCACACGGCACAGGGCAGGGCCAGGGGCTGGCAGTCATCCTGGTGGAGGTCAGACATGGGAGCTACTCACTTGCATGACTTGTGGGAGCAGGGCCTGAAGATGGCCGAGATGGGGTGTGCGTAGCAGATGGGGCACAGGTCTTCCTCGCTGGTGGGCTGTGGGGGTCACCGGGCAGTCAGCGCTGGCAGCCAAAGCCCCGTGTCCCAGGCCTGCTGTTGAGGACTGGGACAGGGCTGGGGCAGGGGGAGAACTCACCAGTGTGGTAGCAGCTGCCTGCTTGGACTCCTCACTCAGATGGTTCAGCATCTTTTCCACCTTTGCCAGCTCCTCAGCACTGATGTACTCTGTGTCTGGGGGGGCAAACTGGGTGTATGGGGGGTGGATGGGACCCTCAGGCTGCCCTGAGGCTGCTGAGTGATGCACAGGGGCTGCAGCTGCCCTTGGGAGCCAACCAGGGCAGGGAGCACTGGGCACTGACACGGGCAGAACTACCGGGTGGCACTGGATACATCCCCATCCAAAGCATGGAGGAGGGCATAGACACCTGTCCCCAGGACTAAAAGGGCTGGGACCTGTTGCAGGGGACACAGACGACACCAGCAGCGCCATTCCTCCCTCCCCAGCTGTGGTGGGTGGCGAGCAGAGCCCAGCCCCCAGTGCAGAGCCAACACTTACAGGTGTGCAGGGAGAAGTGGCGCTTGTCCGTGGCCGGGGCGGCCGCTGCCAGGGCCGAGGGCTCGGCGTGGCCCAGCAGGTACTGGATGGAGCGCAGCTGGAAGCAGGGATCCGCCAGCAGCACCGCGGTCGCGCGCTCGGTCCTGCCGGGGACACAGACCTCAGACAACCCACCCTGCGCTCCCACACCAGCATCCCCAGCTGGTGTCCCCCCCGTCCAGGGGAACGTGCTCAGAGGCAGCCAAAGAGCAGCAGCCATCCTCCTCCTCCTCCTCCTCCGCCACCCCGACTCAGAGGCTCCGGGGATCGATGCAGTGCTTCAGCACTTGCTGAGGCTGCAGCCCTCGGGCCAGTGCCGAGCCCGGGTTGCTGCAGGGCGGCTGAAGCAGCCAGCGCTGCCCTCGGTCACAGCACCTCAGGGGAGATGCTCTGCAGAGCCTCACGCCAGGGGCTGGGGCCCTCCTGCACCGAGGGGACAGCTCAGGGTGCGCTCAGGGCAAGCGGGTCCCCCCACAAGGCAGGAGGGAGAAGTGGCTCTCCCTGCCTTCAGTGGGGACAGCCAGGACGGATGAAGGTCGCCCTAATGAGTGTCTCCATCGGGCAGCAGTGCCCTGGCCCGGTAACAGCCCTTGGCAAGGAGCGGAGCTGGCTCCGTGGCCAGCCCAGGGGCAAGCAGAGCCGTCCCAGCGACAGGAGGGACAAGGGAGCAGCCAGTCAGCAAAGGCTGAGCCGGGGAACAGGGGGTTAACAGCCCCTTGACTCGGCAGCAGCCGCAGCCGCCAGATTAGCTTTTTGCTGCCCTAATGGAAACCAATTCCCCAGCTCTCCTCTTCCCACTAACCGCCTGAGCTCTGGATAATGACATTCCTGCATGTCCTTCACCCTATGGCCACTCCTTCCCCGCCAGCAGCCCGTGGCACCCCCTCTGCCGTGTCAGCCCCCCTGCTCACCCCAGGGCCGGGGGGATGCTGGGGGATCCCCAGCTCGTGGGGGATGCCGAGGATGAGGGCAGCGGGAAGGACCACGGCTGGGAGAGAAGCAGCACCGGTGGGTGACCGCCATTCCCACTCCCAGCCGAGG
Organism: Melanocharis versteri; assembly: GCA_013397845.1. Taxonomy (NCBI): domain Eukaryota; kingdom Metazoa; phylum Chordata; class Aves; order Passeriformes; family Melanocharitidae; genus Melanocharis; species Melanocharis versteri. Next base: position 259,402 of record VZTG01006051.1, read on the forward strand.
TGCAGGATGTGACACGGGGGGCTCCCAGAGGTGACGGGTTTATTCCAGCATTCTGCCAGAGGCTGGGCAGTGGCGGAGCAGCCGCTTTGTGGATCACAGCCGGCCGCGGCTCTCCGGAGGCTCCACACCGGTACGGCCCAAGCGGTCCTGAGCTCCCCTGGGGACAAGCGACCACGCAGGGTCGGTGCTGGCTGCGCATCGCTCTGCCCACTCGCAGGGAGGGCCACGGCCAGAGACGGGGACAGGGACCGGGCCAGGGCCACCGCCGCGGCCACCACTCCCCGCGCCGGGGCCAATGGGATCCCGCCCGGCCCCCTCGCCGCGCACCGCCCGCGCGTAAATAGGGGCAGGAGCGGGACCGCGCTCCCGGAGCGCGCCCGGCTGCCGGGGATGCTGCCCGGCAGGGAGCCGCACCGGGCTCCCCGGAGGTCGCAGCGTGCGGACGGTGCCCCGGCGGCGCTGAGCCCTGAGAAACTTCGCACTCCAGGGATGAGCAGCTCCAGGAGGCAGCGAGGCGCCCGCCCAGCCCGACACCCAGCCCCGGAGCGCCCGAGCGCCTCAGCCCCCTGATGCTGATCGCCGGCTCCCACCCGACCCCCGGCAGCCCCCGGCCGGCCGGAGCGCAGGTACGAGGCAGCCTCGGGTGAGCCGCGGCAGAGCCGGGCAGGGCGATG
>VZTG01006051.1:260092-314272 GCA_013397845.1 Melanocharis versteri
GGCGATGCCGCCCTTCAGGTCTTTTCAAGCCCCACGGCTGGAATCGGGATCCTCTTTCGCGGGGTGCAAAAGGGCGTCTGTGGATGCTTGGTAGAGCCAAGACGGCACTGAGGGAGAGACCGGAGAGGGCGGCAGGTTTTTTTCTCGCGTCTCATCGAGCCGGGCTGTGCCGCCGGGCTGTGCAGAGGCTCCTGCCCGCCACAATGTCCTCGCCGGTGCCCGCGGACCCGCTCTGGCCGCGGGTGGCAAAGCTGCTGCTGCTGCTGTTCCTGCTGCTGCTCCAGCTGTGCGCCCCCCGAGCCTCCCCGCAGCCCCACGGCTGCCCCGCCGCCTGCATCTGCACCTCGGACCTGCTGAGCTGCAGCCGGAAGATGCTGCAGCAGGTGCCCCAGGCACTGCCGCCCACCACCACCACGCTGGACCTCAGCCACAATACCCTCACCCAGCTCCACGACCACTGGCTGGCCGCCCTCCCGCACCTCGAGGCCCTTCACATCAGCCACAACCAGATTCGGGACCTTTCTCCGCGGGCTTTCCACAACGCCTCCTTCCTGCGGCACCTGGACATGTCCTCCAACTACCTGCACACCGTGAAGAGGCACTACTTCGAGGCGCTGGTGAGCCTGGAGGAGCTGCTGCTCTACCACAACCACATCACACAGGTGGATGAAAACGCCTTTGCCAAGCTGAGTGGTCTGCGGAAAGTCTACCTGAGCTGGAACAAACTGACCACCTTCCCCTTCCATGCGGTGCAGGGGCTGGGAATCTACAACCTCCGCACGCTGGACCTCTCCTCCAACAGCCTGAGCAGCATCCCTGTGGAGGTGCTGGAGGCTCTGCCCGAAAACATCGGCAATGGCTTGTACCTGCACAACAACCCCATCATGTGCAGCTGCCAGCTCTACCTGATGCTTCAGAGCTGGAATCAGAAAGGTTTCAGCTCTGTGAAAGATTTCTTTGAGGAGCACACCTGCAAGGTGTCTGACAACGCACCCCGATCCCTGGTCAAGTTCCTCGAACACAGCCACATGTTTGAGAACTGCTCGGCGGGCGCCGAGGACGCGCCCCTCCCGCACTTGGAGGTGATGGTGGGCCAGCCCATCCTGCTCACCTGTAACACCAGTAACACCAGCCTGCCGCACGCAGCCACCACCTACATGTGGATCACCCCTCACCACGAGCCCATCAAGCACCCCGGGAACAGCAATCTCTCCCTGGAGGTCTATGGCAACGGCAGCCTGAGGATCGCCGTAGCCAAGCCCTGGCTCTCGGGGGTCTACGTAGGCTTGGCCATGAACAGCCCCTACAACTTCAGCAGGATGTGCGAGTTCAACGTGACCGTCCTCTACCCCAAGCCAGCTGGGGAGACCTTCAGCACCGGCCTCACGACCCTGCTGGGCTGCATCGTGAGCCTGGTGCTGGTGATCATCTACTTGTACCTCACGCCGTGCCGCTGCCTGGGCTGCTGCAAGAAGCCGGCCCCGCTCAGCCCCCCGCAGGAGTGCAGCGCCCAGTCCTCCATCCTCAGCACCACTCCCCCCGCCACCGATGGGCCGAACCGCAAGGCCAGCGCCAACAAACACGTTGTCTTCCTCGAGCCCATCAGGGAGACGCAGAACGGCAAGATCCGCCTGGCCCTCGGCGAGGATTTCCCCGACCCCAAGCACCCCAAGGTCCTGCAGCTCAAGTCGGACTCAGAGTCCATCAGCTCCGTCTTTTCTGACACCCCCATCGTGTCTTAGTGGGACAGAGCTGGGAGCAGAGCCGAGGCCTCCCGAGAGCTGGTCTGCTCCACCGCTGCTACAACAGGATTATTGGGCATCCCGAGTTCCTGGCTTGACCACGACCCACGGGAGTGATTGATGTCACCCACAACTGCTTCAGCCATGGGCTCCTGGTGGGTTTTGGGCCACAGGCACATTGGTGCCCAGCAAGAGCGCCTTGCATGATCCACTGGCAACGGCCTTGTTAGCACAAGGGTAACGCTGATGAACCCAGCATGCTGGAGAAACGCTCCTTCATTTGGGCACCCACCCTCCACAAAGTGACACCAGGGCCGGGGGTCTGCCATGTCCCAGGCATGAGATGCCCAGCCTGACAGCACTGCCACAGAACCCCCCAGGCCAAGGAACAGCTGTGACAAGTGGGACACTGTCTTGGCTCATGCCAGGGCTATCAAGAATGGCGATGCCACTGTCCTCTCCCAGCCCATGCCAGTCCCCATCAGCATGTGATGGCTGGGAGCAGGGGACTGTGACCCCATCACAAACGGGGGGTACACACACCCTCTCCCCGAACGTGGCCACGCAGGAGGGATGGAGCTCAGCGCCTGACCAGCCACGCAGCCAAGCAAACCTTACAAGCTTTTGCTTCCTGAGAAGCTGTAAATCGTCAAGGCAGGATGAGGTGACGAGGCACAGCGCCCCAGCCCGCATTGCTCAGAGCTCCCCGTGCCACCAAGGACACTGAGGTCTCCGATGCACCACGCGCTCCCTCGCTGCTTCTCCTTGAGGCGGACACGCGCTGCTCAAGCTCAAGCACAGCTATTTAGGCAGTAACCTAATCAGCCTATCGATAAATGTGAGTAATCCTCCCCTCTCCTGGGTCGTAATTCTCTAGTTCCATTGGAATAAAAATGCCTATTTTTTTAAGCTCACGCTGGGCTGCGTGTCTCCTTGCCCTTGCAGCAGTGTGCAGCTCACGGGCGCAGCGGTGGGAGGCTGAGGTCTGAGGGAGCCCAGAATTCCTGCAGGCCCAGCACACGGAGCCAGGCAATCTGCACTGGACTGGCAGCCTCTGTTCCCACCAAATGGCCTTCAGGTGGCCTTGGCAAGGGGGTTAAATGTGCTGGTGGCCTGGTGCTGGTTAGAGAGAAGCATCCAGTGGTTTGTCCTTGGGAGGGCAGGTCCCCAGAATGATGCCTGGGACCTGGGGAACTGAAACAAGGGCACATCCAGACCCCAAAAGGAACAAGCAGGGTTTAGATGCAGGGGAAAGGCACCGCTAGGGACGGGACTGGCCCTGCCTTTGGCTTAGTCCTGGTGCTCCCTGCAGATGGAGCCCCCTACTCGTGTCACCTGCGCTGCCTTCCCTGGTCTTCCTGAAACAAGGAGTGGTTCTGCCCCCCCCAAATGCCCGTCTGATCCCACAGAGGGGTAAGGGTGCCCTACCCATCTGACAGGCACCAGTGTCCCATCCACAGCTGCAGCAGGAGCATGTGGCTGTCACATGCAGCACAGGGGCGGCCGGGGCTGCCCTGTGGGCAGGAGCACAGCTCGGACACCATGGGGACCAGGACCCTTCAGAGACCTGCAGCCCCCTCCCACGGCTGAGGGCCCTGGTCCCAGGAGCTGCTGGCAGCCCCGTGACTGGTGGGAGGGAAAAAACCCTGCAGCATCGGGACCACACCAGCACACGTCCTTCAACTTCTTCGGCCAGGAAACAAGCAGCTTTTTTGCCAGCAAAATCTCAACTTTGTGCCCAAATACATTGTCTAAACCTTCCCCCTCATCCAAGGAGGGGTGAGTGTTTGGGAGAGCAGCTCTCCTGAGACAGCCCGGCCCCCCAGCGCCGCTCCTGACGGTGACCTTGCGCAGCTCCGTGCGATCCGTGCCCCGCGGCTGGCGGAGGTGACAGATGCAGAGCGACAGCCCCCGCTGGCCTGTGCCCCCGCTGGCCCTGTCACCTCGCGTTAGCACAGTGTCCTGACGGGCCCGGGACGCCGCGCTGGCCACACCGGGGGCTGCCAGGGGTGACAAGGTGCGTCCGTGTCAGACACAGAGGTGAGTGGCACCTTGAGGGTGGAGCTGAGGTGCTGCCATCACCCCTGGCTTTGTGCCCAGGAAGGATCCCATGAGAAGGAAGGTTTGAATTTGACCTGGGAATGTCTGGGGAAGAGAAGGGACCCAGCTGACTGCACCCAGGTCCAAACCAGACACGGGCACTGACCCGAGTGTGGCCTGCACCCGCCAGGACAGTGCCAAGCCCGTGCCAGAGCATGTGCCACATCTAAGCACCACATCTTGCTCCAGAAGGAAAGATGAAATGCTGCTCTGGGCCCCAGCACCCGGAGTGGGTGTTACCCACCCATTACCACCTTATCATCTTTGTCTGTCTCCTCAAAAATCTTCCCCTTCCCTACTGCAAACACCAGCTTCCCAGGAACTCGTGTTCCGGCAAACCTGCTTCCTCAGCTGAGGATAATGACTGAAGCTTGGGGAAAGCTCAGGGAGTTCAAGAAAAGCTCCCAGGAGCCTTTCCAGGGACACATAAGCCTGAAAAAGCTCATGAGAGTTCTTCTAGGCTGGTTGCAATTCTCCTGCTCCTGCAGGAAAGCTGAGGCTTGCTCTCCGGAGACTTGCTTTGAGATTTGTATCCGTGCTGCCCTCAAGGGATCCCACTGCCTTTACCCAGGAAAGTCCTGCTGCTGCTTTTCACACATTCCTGATGCTCAGAAAGGATCCCACACCACATTGCTGATCCAACGAGCACTGGGAGGCAGTTTGAACTGCTGAAGCAGTTCATTAAGCAGCCTGAAAGGCAGAACATCTCAGCAAGGAAAAACAGCCAGGAGCAAAGCCACTCTGACAGGCAGGAGTTGGGAAACCTAATGGATGTTCCCCAAGGAATACACTGTCCTCTCTTGGCAGCCATCTCTACCATTACGCCCCTGGCTCCCTGCCAAACCTCCCTCCTGCTCCTTGACTCTGCAGGGTAAAGTAATGGGTCAGCACAAAGCTCGGTGGCCCTGGCACATGGGGACCTATGCCAGCATGTGTGGGGATAAGGACCAGTTTTGGGGTAGGGACTAGCTTTGGGGTAAGGATTAGCTTTGGGGACCAGTGTCCAACCACGACTCCTGTCTCCCCTGGCACTTCACACCTCAGCCAGGACAAAGGGGGTGCACTGAATGCCAGTCCCATCCTGTCCTCCTGTTGCCAAGGATGGACACGGCGAGGCGCGGATCCTCTCCTTACGATGCTCACAGTTTTCCAGAGAGCTCAAATCAGCAAAGCCTGGTGCTGGCCAGCACAAGGCCTGCTCCTGCCTCCCAGCACGTGCCTGACAGACCCGAGGGGCTGGGAGAGCCCCGCCCTGGCAGTCCCATCACGCAGGATGCAGCACTTGGAGCTGGCAGCTTGTAAAAACACTGACCACACTCCTTTTTTAACCATGAAACCTAGGCCAGAGCTGATCATTCTTCCGTGCTCTGGCTCACGCTCACCCCAATGTTACACACTGCAAAACTGGAGTACCACCCATTTTCTGAGTTTTTAGGGCAAGGTACCAAGGACTCCTTTAGACTGTGTGGTCCATGAAATGTCTACTCCTGTCCCTCCTTCCACCACAGCTCGCTCACCAACACTGCTGAGGGAGCGTTATTGTTGAAGGGACCAGTAATTACAAAGTCTTATGGGAACTATGCAGAAAACTGCCATGTCCACAGGACCAGCCAAGCCCCCAGGGTCCCAGCAGCACTCGAGCACACAGGTGGGTGGCCAGGCTGTTCCAGGAACCTGCAGACTGGGATCTTCTGATCTTTCCAGTGGAGGTGATCCCCAAACCATTTAGCAACTGAGCAGTCTTAGCCTTCCTCTCCCACCCAGTCTTGTGCCTCCTTACCTTCCTGCTCACCAATGTGTTGCTCCTGTCCCAGAACCTCTTTGTCTCCTCCCAGCCCATCTCTCTGTGCCCATTTGTAGTTTGTAAAGGAGAAGAGTATTGAGACCCAGACAAAAATATCCCAACATCACACCAGCCCAGTGCTGGTTCTGGAAGGTTCCACTGGCTCCTGCTCAGCATCCCACTGGCTCAGCATGGTTGTTTCTGGCCCAGGATCCCTGTCCTGTGCTCTGATGGCTGGTACCACCATGTTCCCAGTGAGCACAGTGCTTTTCCTTCTGTCCTCTTCATCCTTCAGGCAGAAGTCCCTGGGAGATGCACCTTGAAGGCTCTTTAGGACTTCTCCTGTACAGCCTGGTTCACTGGCTCCTTGCATGTGCCCTAACCCTCTCCTCACGCTGACAGCATCACCTCCCTGCCTCTGAGGGGATGGAGGGAGCATGGGGGAAGCCCCAGGGGCAGAGCAGTGGCCCTGCCCTGACACAACACAGCTCATCTCCACTCTGGGACAGCCACTCACTTCCCACAAGGCCAGTCCTAATTACAGCATGCCCTCACCCACAGGGGACCACAGCCTCACCTCTGGGCCTCACCCCTTCCCCTGCCACCTGCTCTTGCCAGGATCCTGACACCAGCTCTGGCCAACACCGCTCCATTAGCTCACTCTGAAAGAGGCTTAATAGAAAATCTGCTCAATTATTTAGCAAGCAGACAAACGGGAGGATGATACTGCCTGAAGACAGCCAGGGTCTGTGGTGTGGATTCATCCCAGCTCCTGGCTCAGCTTTCCCTCTCCTCCCCGCTCAGTCATTAAGGCTGGCAGAGGGAGCAAAGGGACATCCCTGCCCTCGGCCCTGCCAGCCCCTGCCAGTCCCCAGTGCTGCCCAACAGCTCTCAGACCTGAGGGCTGGGAGGAGGCACTGAAGCTTTGGCTCACCATGAGCAGCACCGGCCCATCCTGCTCGACCCAGCAAGGCAATGCACCTCTGCTCTCCCAAAAGCACAGCCTGCTCCATCCAGGGACTACTGCAAATGATGGATCAACTGTCTCGCCACAGCCCGGCCTGGGCAATGTTCCCTTTCCTTGTACTTAATGGCTCTGTTTGATGCCAGGAGTCCACAGCAAGAGGACTTGATGCCTGGATGAGTGTCCTGTGCTGGGAAAGGAGCAGCTGAGGCATCTGATTGCAGCCTGATAACGCGACTGGACGAGTTGGCAGGGCCCTGGCTCTTACTTACTTACTTACTTACTTACTTCCCCACTGCAGTGTTCTCGTCCCATAAATGGGACTTCATTCCTTCACTACCAGATGAGCCCATTCCCCACGTCCCGGATGTTTGCAGCACCTTCCAACCAAGGGCCTGGCACAGAGTCTGCTTGCTGGGTTAGAGGCAACCAGAAAAAACACAGCCAAGCCAAGGAAGTCTCCCAAGGTCCTGTCCCTGTCCTCATCCTCTGGGGCGCAGAGGAATGGTAATTCCCACAGGGATGTTCCTACATGCAAATGTGGGTTGGAAAATCTCTCTATTAATGATTTCTGGCAATCTGTGAGTCACCAAATGAGACCTGGAAGAGATTTCTACCAGCTTTCAGCACTGCCCAGGCAGAGTGCTTCTGGGGAAGGACAAAACCCCATCCTGTTATCCTGCTCACTGTACTGAGAGAGAGAAAGGAAAAAGGAAAGCTGTCTACAGATGTGTTCACATAAATGCACTGGAGAGCCTGGTTACACACAGGACCCTTTAAATCACTTCAGCCATGGCAATCATCTCCCATGAGAGTGTACAGACCCAAGGAAGGTTTGAATTCTGTTCCATTCCTCTTACTCATGCACCTGGAGACAGGTGCTTCCCATTGCTGTGCTCTGGGCCAACCATCATTGACATGCACCATCTCCCCGGGTTTTGGGTGACTCCTACCCCACCTGCACCTCCCAGGTTTCAGCACCCTATGGTGATGGTGCCTTGCACACAGCATGAAACCAGGGCTGAGCCCTTGAGGAAGGCAAAGGCAGCAGAAAACCCTCAGTGGTTCCTCTCACACCTGCTGGTTTTCTCCATCCCATCTCTGTTTGCCACTTCTCAAAGAGGCTGCACAGAGCAGAACTGCTCCCTAAGTGGGGTGCAACACCCAGCCCTCAATTCAGAGTGCTGCCAAGAGCGTGGGGGGCTCAGTTCTCCCTTCCCCATGACATACTCTGCCTCTGATCTCTGCCTGGTCTCTGCCATCCCCTCTGCTCTCCAAGCCACCTGCCTCGGTTCTTTTGTCTTGATTGACCTCAATGGCTCCCCTGCAACATTTGCTTGCCTTTTATAGATCACTGATGTATCAAACCTCAGGTTTACTGCATGGCTTTGCAAAATCACACAGAAGAATTTTGGTTTATGGTATTTTTCCCTGGGCTTCCTCCTGTTGCACCTTCTGCTTCTCCCGCTCATTTAGGTACACCTTAAGGACATGACATTCCTCACACATCATTCCACTATCTTGCATTTATTTCTCCTTTCCAGTGCTCAGGGAAGTGACTAGAAAGCCCTTGAACATCAGAGACTTGCCACTTCCCTAGAGCACAGTGTCTCTGGTTTGTGACGGTGCAGCCCAAGGCATGAAGGATGCTGCTGGCACACAGGGGACAGTGCCACTCGGTGATGACACTGCTTGCCTGGAATCCACAAACCCAAAGCACAACGGGCTTTTCAGGGAAAGGAGAGTCTGGAAGCTTTCTGTCTCTCCAGGACTCCCTGCAGGCCAGGAAGGATGTGACTGATATTCCACTACCATCTCCCCAGCACTCTTTGGAGTTTGATAAACTGAGGGACAACGCTTCCCCATTTTGACCTGACAAGTGACCTGACTGGGACAGATGCTCAAGGGAGAGACAGGCAGGGAAGGACTTCTCACTCTGGCATGCAGGAAACTGTTTTACCACCCCCCTCTTCCCTTCAGGAAGAAGTGTCTAGTTCTGGCATCAAATTCATGATGTTTGCCCTTTCCACGGAGCAAAGTTCTGGGGGCGAGCAAAATCCACCTCTGTCCACAGCCCAGAAAGGCCACTGATCAACGACCTTGTGCCCAGGTTTTGGCACTGTCACACTTGGGGCTGTGAGACTGGTGCAGCAGCCACGGGAGGCAGGTTATAATTAGATATATTTGTGTACATCTTTGAGTCCTTGAGAGAAGAAGCTGAAAGACTGGCTGCAGGGCTGAGCCGCTCGGCCAGATGGGACTCTGCTCTCCGCAAAGCCAGACACTCTTGTGTTCTCCAAACGTGAAAACAAGCAGGATGTACAGCACAGACAGAAGAGCCCCATCTCCTACAGCAGCCTACAGCACCCAGTGACCAGGCAAAACACCTGCAAATGACATTGGGAGACAGCAAAGGCAGAGCTGCAGAGTGTCAGAACAAGTCTATTTGCAGGACTCTGTACAAGCAGACACAGACACGTAAATGATCAGGTCAGCTGTGGCTTTGTCCAGCCACATCACCCCTCCAGTGCTGCCCCTCTGAATAACTGGCTACCATAAGGACAAGATTTGTTTCATCTTAAAATCAGCATCACCCAAGTGCCTGGAGAAGACTCGTCTCACGTTTGTGGCACATGTCTGGGCAGCCGGAGAGCTCTGCACACATTCTGATGCCTTTCTGAGGTGGGTCCAGGGTGAAGGAGCTCCAACGAGCTCTCTTCCAGCCATCACCGTGTGCTGCAGCACTTTGATGTGTCACCACACCAGCACAGCTCTATCACAGGCATCACCCCCAACTTCCAACAGCAGCTGTCCTGTCACACAGAGCCAGACCCCATCCCAAGGAGGGAGGTGTACATGTGCTGTCAGTACAGCACCTCACAGCCACCTCTCACAAGGGTTTTCCACCACCATAGGAAGGGGCTTTGCACCCAGCAGTAGCACTGGGATGCAGCTGCTACGGAGAACGTGGCTCTTTGGTTTCTGCCTGCTCCACACACATCAGTTTCACCTCCCTTTAGACCCCACACCCCATGCTCCTGCAACACCTCCCATGGCCCCACTGCAGCACCCAGAGCAGTGCCACACACAGAGACCCCCGTGCTTTGGAAGGCAAAAGCCACTCACCCCTGAACATCAGTGTCCACCAGCAGCCGGACCAGTATCCCTGTCACAGCCACCAGGATTGGGTAATGGTCCACGCTCTCCAGCCCTATAGAAGCAAAAGAGAAAGGTAAGAGCTTCTGCCACGGTGTGACAGGCAGAGCAGGGCAGGTCTGAGGTCTGATCCCATCCAGCTCTGCACTGCCCTTCAGCACAAGCCATCCCTCCCTTCCCAAGGGCACACTCCCAGCACGTGTTCCATGGAGAGGGACAGAGTGGACTCACCCGGCAGACGGAGGTTGACCACTCTGTCAAACAAGTTCCTTTCAGCTGTCACACGGTTCAGCACCTGGTTCAAGAGCTGCGTAGGGAAAAGCAGAGAGGGTTTGTATTTTCTGGATGGGCCTTCCTGTGAGCAGCACCTGAAGAGCTTTGTGGCAGCGTGTCCTTCTAGTTCGGGCTCAGCTCCTGAGAGCTGGTGGATGCACAGAGGGAGGCTCACAGCACACACCTAGCTTGGGTCCTGGCATGGAAGGAGTGGTACCACATCACAGGGGTTGTACCAGACCAAAACTCCCCAGAGCAGAGTCATTCTGAGGTCAAGACACCTGAATGTCAGCACCTTCCACCTAAATCTGAATTCCCACCTGCAGGAGTCAAGCTACTTCTGCAGATAAAAGCTCCTGGCAAGCAGAAGCTCCAGTCCCCAGGACACCCACAACCTGTGAAGAGTGAGCTGGCAGCCGTGGGCAAAAGCAGTGTCAGCAGGGTGAAGCACAGCCCGGGTGCTGCCCTGCCTGGAGCTGGCAGCAGGATGGACCTACCAGCTCTGAAGCACGGGGTGAGTGCAGAGAGCAATCTGCAGAGATGGAATCAGCTGTGACGACACTTAATTAGCCACCATTAGCTCTCACCCAAACCCCCGGTGGGAGGAGTGGGGACTGCTCCAGGCCTGACACAACCGCTGCAAGCTGAGCACCATCTCTCAAACGCAGCATCCCTCTTCCTGCTGCCCCAAGGCACAGCAGCAGAGCACTGCACCCCTCTGTGGTGGGGCACAGCTTCATAACAGCACCAGGTAGCAAGGAGGAAGCTGCAGCACCCCACTCTCTGCTGCACATTCCCCAGCTTGCCCAAGCCACCTGCTAAGGGCCCCTCACTTTCCTCCTCACTGAGCTGAGCACTTCCCTCATGATTATGGTACCAGACCCCGCTACCTCTTGCTTTGTTTTCATCTGCTCAGAGCCCTGAGTCTCAGCCTTTGGGCTACTGGTAAGGTACAGACTGCTCTCCACCAGCCCAGCTTGTACAAGGCACTCTGCCCCCAGGGCTTTCCAGGACTGTTCATACTTAAGAAATTTTCTGGAGCCTAAGGGGTGTTGTGAGTCAGTCCCAGTCACTGTGGCAGGAAAGTGGAGACATTTGGTACCATGTTCTAGGACTGAGGGANTGGGGCTGTCCCAGTCACTGTGGCAGGAACGTGGAGACATTTGGTACCATGTTCTAGGACTGAGGGATAAAGGACCACGATGCCTGCCCAAACATTGGAGGGTGTGCCCTGGGAAACCAGCTATACTCTCCACAGCTCCTTACCCAGGAGTACCACACCTTCTCTCCAGACTTCGTGACACTGCTCGTCACGGGAGAATTCAGCATTTACTGGCCCCTTATAAGGCAGATTTAAGCAGCTCTCACCCTCCCTCCCAGCAGAGGTAGAAACCAGCTGTGACCAGACCACATGCAAAGGAGGGGAGTGGTTGATATGTAGAGATTTTAGGGAGCACCGCTTGTTCTGCAGCAGCTCTAAGTACTACAGCACTCGCAGCAGGAGCCCCCAGTTCACCACACATCTGGAGAAAGGGCAGAGGGGTCCCCACACCCCTCCAGATGCTGTTTCTTCACACAGGATGGTACCTGGGCAAGCCTCCGAAGCAGCAGCTCTGACGACGGGCGATTCCAGTCGAGGAAGATCTCCGGCGCCAGCGTGACGGTCATTTCCAGCACCCTGAGCAGGCTCACTGACAGGTCAAAGCAGGTGGCACACACCTTCAGCTGGCGGCTGTCCACAAAGTTCCTCTCCAGGCGCTCTGCTGCCTGCTGGATCTGCCAGGCAATGGAGACAGCTTAAAAAGGTGCCCCTTCCCAAAAAGAGGGCTGCGACCCCCAGCCCAGTGAGCTGTGCCTTGAGCCTTGCTGCGTGCAGGACACAGCAGCCATCGAGGGCCCTGGTGCACACCCACCTCCTGAATCATGCCGATGAACTCGGAGAACGCCCAGTTCAGCTGGTTCAGGACACTGTTGAGGAAGCTGGGGGCCAGGTCGCGGTCGCTGCGCAGCAGGTCTGCCATGTGCCGCTGCAGCAAGGTGGAGGGACACGGCTCTGCAACCAGACAGCCACAGCTTCAGTGGCCTGGTCCCAGGGCAGCCACGAGTGAGGGGCAATGGCAGGCTGAGAGACCAGCCCTAGGCTTGGGAAATGCTGGCTTGTGCCTTACAGTAAGCAGAGATGGCAGGGCACTGGGAGCTGGCACAAGGACTGTTATCAGCAGCAACTGTGCCTGTTGGGCCTCCCAGCACTTCTTTGCAATGCCAGTCTGAATTAGCCAGGGAAGAGCCCTCCGTGCTCGCGGCTGCCCACATGCCCCCGGAGCACTGCCCTGCAGCTCAGCATCCCTCCTGCTCAGCTCTGCAGAGGCCCATGGTCAGCTCAGCTTTAATTGCTCCTGATACCAGTGTGGCAGCAGCTGCCTGGAGCCAGCACAGACACATCCCCTCGGCTTCGTGGCATCCCATCTCTGGGCTTTCCCACTGTCAACACCACAGATGAAGTCAGACCCAGCAGCTGGAAAACACAAGGCTGTGTGGGACACCAGCCCCCGTGGATGGGCAGGGAAATAGGACAGATGCTTCTCAGCAGCAGAAGGACCCACTGTCAGCAAGAGGCTCACAAAATGCTACAAGGGAAGGGTACTGGAGCTCAGCCCAAAACTCAGGGCTTGGAAAGAGAAACTTCAGCAGATTTACCAACTATAGGGAAAAACACCAGTCTAACTACATTTTCCTCTACTAGAAGCTATTAGAAAGAGCAGGTGGAAACTCTGGCAGCACCAGGACTGCCATGCCCAGAGGAACAAACTGTGCTGCGACTGCAGAAGCTCTCTGGGGTTGCAGCCTACTCAAAGGGCCAATGTGGGCAAAGCAAACACAGGACAACTTCCATCACATCCCTAGGGATCAAGAAGAAAAGCATAACTGCAGGCAGCTAGCTAGCTGGGATTAGCAAAGCCAGAGAGGGATGACAGGAGACCGTGATCTGAAATGGGAAGAGGACAAATTATCCTGTGAATACCCACTAGCAAGTGCAATGAACTTCTGTTATTATGGAGGACACGCGCTGAATCTCACAGTGCATAATCACCCCAGGCAGGCCAGCGCCCTGGCTTTGATCCTGCCTAAAAGCTTATTTTTTGGGAGGGATTTCATCACAACCAATGTCTTTGATGTCCTACTCCCACCCACATGTACTTTCCCAGCCTTTGGCTACACGTGGCTCAGGGACTGGCCAAGCCAGACGTCCTTTTTACATATTTACTGGTCCTCTGGGGATTTCTTGCCCAGTGTCCTCGGAAACTATGCAAGCCTTTAGCATTAAACGTGTCCCAGAGCAACATTCCACAGTTCAGCTGTGTGTAGCAGGAGGAATTCGGATTGGAGCTTGGCTCCTACTCGCTTCATTTGTTAATATTTATTCTCTGTAACCCCTTCCTTCCGGTGGTAGAGACAGCAAGATGCTCCTCTCCAGTCACTTCCTCCAGCTAGCTGTGATTCCAGACCTTCACGACAGTCTTTTAAACGGGATCAGCCCCAGCTAGTGCAGTTTCTCACACTGAAACTGTCCCATCTTTGTCCCTTTTTCCACCCCTCCCTGAAGCCCAACATCTCTCCCAGGTTTTCTTTGGAGAGGTGGAATCAGAAGCACACACAGCATCCAAACCACAAGCGCACGGCAGATTTGCACAAAAGGCACAATGTGGTTTTGGTTTTGTTCTGGTTTGCTTTCCTCATAATACCTGTTGTGTAATTTGTTCTTTGGACTGGACATCAAGCTGCTCTTCTCTAAAGGATTACAACAGGTTGCCAGTTCAAAGGTAACCCTCAGGAACTGGTCCTGAGGCACAAGTGGAGAAGCCCAGGAGTCAGTGCTGGAGCACACCTTGTCTTCTCTGTCAGTGATGGATGAAGGGGCACAGCACACTCTTACTTCACCACTCTACACTTGTTGATGCTGAATTCCATCCAGGTTTTCTCTCCCAGTCACGCAGAATTGAAAGGTCTTTTTGCAGGGCTTTTAGTGCCTTCTTCTCCCCAGCCTCCCTTCATTGTGTAAAGACTGCTTTTTATTTAAACTGCTGACGTATTACCCCCTTTCCAGCCTTCAAGTACCAAAGCAGTTCTAGGCAGAGATCACCACTCCTCATGGAAGAGCTCTGCACGTTGTCCTGCTGGTCTGCTGCCAAAACCTCTTTTACTAACACTGCAAGTCAGGACAGATCTCAGGACGAACTGCCCAGCCAAAGTCTACCTCATTTGAAGGCAGCTTTGGTTTTTTGAAGGATGCTCCTATGCTTGTAATAACTTGCTTTATCGTGATTTTTAGCCAATGATTATTTCCTCATGGTCTTTTCTCGATGAGTGGTGTGAGTTTGCTCCAAACCTGCAATTCTGGGTTCTTAAATGCTTTCCCTGCTGCTGGCAGACTGTGCCAGACTGTAAGAGCATTAAAAACTGGTGCCTTTTGTCAAACCTCTCCACAGGTAAATAGGTTTATTGAAGGTTTTAAAGCTAACACCAGGAAACAATTATTTCCTTGGCTTTTGTTGATCCCAAGAGGATTCTGAATCTAAAGACGCTAAGATCACTGCTACTCTTTGAAAGCAACACAAGGAACAAGCCCTGGAATACAGCACAGACAGCTTCATCCCTAGCACAAGTTCCCAGATGAGGTAATCATTGCTTAATTAGTGCTGGTGCTGTGTCCATTTTTATTTGCAATATATTCACTTTTGCTGGGACATTCCCACCCACCTCAGTTACCACTGCCCTCCTGGGCAATGCCACATCCCCTTATGTGCCACTGCAGGCAGGGATGTCATTTCAGAGGGAGCCTGTGGATACTCAGTGATGGGATTTTGATCCTGGCACTAGTAAGTCATTAATGCCTCTAAAATTTGTACCTCCCTAATACAAAAGCCACTCAATCTTGGCTTAGCCTTCGTTATGACAGATAAACATCAGTCATTGGAACAGAAGCTGGCGGTTTCTCAAGGCCAGAAATTTTGACCTCAATAGATTTAATGTGGGCAACAGAGCGTGGAACCAAGGGGTTATAGATACATCTGATTTTCCACAACTTCCCTGCAAAAATATAAACAAAATAGAGGAAAAGGAAATCTAGGTAGGGGAAATGGTGAATTAAAACACAGAATTCTTTAAGAAGATTATTAGGCAGCCAGAAAGCCCCAGTGCTCCAGCAAGCACTTGGGTTAAAAGGGTCACTGAGAGCATGATGAAGTTAAAATGTAAGAGGTAAAGTGAATGTTATCAAACATGGGCAGTGGTAGGCAAAAATAAGGAGAAAAGGGGTAATAGATGAAGAAGACATAAAAAATACCCTTAACCGACCATGGTAATGTGAAGTCTTTTCAACTATAGGAAAAAAATATGTCAGAATTATTTAATAGAAGTAGTAATGGCAGAAAGTCTAACAGTAGCAGAAGCCTGAGAGAGCCTAGAGAGAGTTAGAAATCAATAAAGCAGGCAAAGTGGAAACCTTCAATAAGTGCTGCTGCTAGATAATGGTAAAGAAGCAGGGTCACGTACTTTCATCACAGGAAGGTAATTATGTACTTTTATAGTTTGCTAATGACCCAGCAAGATCTATAACAGGGCTAATTGTGAGACCTCTCGGTCAGCAGCCCGAGGGGGTCTCTGGACACAGCAGCATTTACAGTAGAGCTTGAGCACAGAAGGGGAAAGCCCCAAATGGACCAGATTCAGAAGCAAAGCAGCTCCACCCAACGCTAATCTGAGTTTTTGAAAGGATCCAGACGTATCTGTGAGCCCACATCAGTGCACCCATTCGGAGATGCATTTAGAGAGGACCAGAGGGAAGGGTGCAGGGCAAGGCAGAAGGAAAGCAGGCAGCACTTGGGGGATGAGATATCCATAAGGCTGAGTGTGAGGCATCAGGATGGCCCAGTGCTCCTGGGATCTGTGTGTGCCTCCAAAGCAAAGCCCTGGCAAACCGGCTAATGCGAGTTTTGGCTCTGTGACCAGCACATCAGGAAAGGTTCCCACTCACATGACACCAAAACCTCTGGGGCTGCTAAAAACATGGCAAGGGTGAACACCCCACAGGGCTCACAGAAAAGCAAAACCCCTTCCTGAATAAGGCACGGAGGCCACGTGTTTTTCACCACTGAAAAAGACCAAGAAATGAGTTTATCCTGGTACACAAGTGCTTCTGAAGAATAAAATGTTGTAAAGCAGGGAAAGGCAGAGCAGCAGCGGTGGAAGACAGAAGGTGAGGTTAAGTAGGGGAAATGGCTTCAAACAGAGAGAGCAGGTTTAGGTTAGAAATCAGGAAAAAATTCTTTACTGTGAGGGTGGTGAGGCCCTGGGACAGGTTGCCCAGGGAAGTTATGGATGCCCCATCCCTGGGAGTGTTTAAAGCCAGGCTGGATGGGGCTTGGAGCAACCTGGTCAAGTGGAAGGTGTCCCTGCTCACGGCAGGGGGTTGGAACGAGATGAGCTTTAAGGTTCCTTCCAACCCAAACCACTCTATGAGTCCCATCAGGAATGATAAGCTATGGATTTATTTCTAAGGGGGAGCAATCACCATCAGAAGGGCTTGGACAGTTCAACTACTACCAGCTGATGCTTTTGGTGCTGTCAGATCAAGGCAGGATCTCCTCCTGAAAGTCCTCTTCAGCTTAGGCAATTTGCTGGGCTTGGGAAGGGGACGTGGGTGAACTCTCTGGCCCGTGTTGCACAATGTTTCAGCTCGATGATCTCATAGTCTCATCTACCTTCCCTCCACCACCTGATGGGTGCGTGGGCAGAAGACCCGGGGCAGAGGAGCCCTGTGATACAACCTGAAGCCACCTTGCAGCTCTTGCTTTCCCAAGCCAGGCTGGGCCTGGCACGGAGCCACTGCTGCTGGTCCTGCTGTGCGTGTCAGCACAGCACCCGGCCTTGCCTACAATCCATGGTGAAAGCAGAACAAGTCCCT
This sequence comes from Melanocharis versteri, assembly GCA_013397845.1. NCBI lineage: Eukaryota > Metazoa > Chordata > Aves > Passeriformes > Melanocharitidae > Melanocharis > Melanocharis versteri. Next base: position 277,075 of record VZTG01006051.1, read on the forward strand.
GCAGCAGTCACGAGCACAGCTACCCCAGTTCTCAACAGAGCCCAGTCTGCTCTCAGGAGCCAAACTGAGGCAGAGCTCTGCTTGCACAAGAGCTGCTCAGTGCCAGCGGAGCCGAGGAATAACTCTGGGAACAAGCAGGGACACAGATGGCCTTCCTGAGCCTCTGCCCCTCTTGGGCTAAGCCAGGCAGCATCCATTGCTCACCTTTGGTGAGCACGGGCAAAAGGCAGCAGAGGAGACCAGGCAGTCTGTGCTCTGTGTGTTTCATGGATGCTGTGAGGCAGCATGAGCAAACCTTCCCCACCTGTGCAGTCTTCCAAGGAAGCATCCCAAAAGCAGGACAAGGCTGGAGCACCAGAGAAGAGGCATCTGCCCATGCTCCCTTCAGACTGGCCTGCAGCAGCAGACCCAGAAAAACAGGGACTTCCCTAGCTCAGCAGTTTGTCCCATTGTCTCTGCCGGTGCTCAAATTGCAACAAGGTGAAGACTGATGGGTGTGAAGGGGAAGGGAGGTCATCTCTTCCTCCTTCCCTGAGCAGCATCTCAAGGACACCTCTGAGTCCCCTGTCCCTCTTCAATTAAATCGCCACTCATTATTGATTTGGTTGAGCCTTAAAATAGCCCTCCCAAGAGTAAGTCCCCAGCAGCCAGCACACCCCACTCTGGGCTCAGACTGTGCGGAGCCACACGATGTGTGGAGCGAGGCCTGACAGCTGAGGAACTCTGCTCCTGCCCCAGAGCTCCCCAGGATGGGGCGAGCTCGGTTACCACCCCACAGGACAAGTGACAGCCACTCAATGGCTTGGTTGTGCAGTAGGAGGGTGAGGGGACAGCCACGAGGTCCTTCCTGCATGTGTGCCAGGGCTTGTCCATCGGCCTCCAAGGATGAGAGGAACCCAAGGCTGGCACGGTCTTCAGCAGGGCTCTGACCCCAGAGGCAGCCCTGGTAAAACAGGTGCAAGAGCAGGTCCATGACGCAGCCCCAGAGACTGACACATGGGCACAGCCCCCCTGGCTTCCCCCAGGGATGGAACTGAGGAAAACAGTCACTTGTGAAGCTCTCTGCCTACGAAGCAGGGTCTCTCTAGGCAGAGGAGGGGAGGTAGGGAGCTCTCTAAAGCTACTCCACCAGACAAGAGAGACACAACAAACTTACTCTGGAAACTAGCAACAGAGAGATCTCCTGGGCACCACGGGCAGGAGAGAGAAAAGAGAACAAGAGTGCTGTTAGAACAGACAGGCAGCTCCCTGGGCGGGGCTCAGCATACATCTCCATGTGCCACCTGTCCTTCTGTCTCCCATCCCTGTGCAGCCTTCTAGGAGCAAAGTCTGGCACAAAGCCTTTTCCACAGCAGAGGGGGATCAGGAATGTATCCACACAGGCCCAGACCCTGCAAGGGTGAAGCTGGTGACATCTTTAGCTCAAGAAAGGCATCTTCTCTTCCCTACATCTTTCTCAGCCACAACAGAGCTGAGAAACCCCTCAGCTCAATGACAGTGCTGAGAACTGAACTGCAGTGCCAAAGGCAGGACAGGCTCTGAGAGACGCCAGGATAAAACACTCCCTGCTTGCAAACTTATCCAGTGCCCTGTCTCCCAGGGCACCCGCTCCCTCTCACAGGGTACCTGCTGCTTGGCAAACGTGACAACTCTTCCCCACAGCAGCTGTTCACTGTGCACATCACAGAGCCTTCTCTCAGGGTAAAACTCTGGTAAGAATGTGGTCCTGGGCCTCTCTCCTCTTCTCTGGAGGGCAAAACACCTACTTGTGATGGATCTATCTCACTATGTGGCATGCACGAATCACCAGCAGAGAGGCTGCAGATGGCCAGGCTGTAATAACCAGGCCTGGACATTTGGCCAGGGACATCCTACTTTGGCAGCTATCCCAACAGCTGGCCTGGCACATAGTAGGGACAGCTGCTAAGGAAGAGACTGGTCCTCCCTCACCACCCATCACAGCCCTGAGTGCCCATCTCTGCCCCACTCACTCTGCAGGCTGGGGAGGCTGGCATCCTCGGGCTTGGTTTTCAGCAGGTGTGGGAGCCGTGTGTATCTGTACCCAAAGCCACAGCCCTGGCAAAAGAGGTAAGGAAAGATCTCAGAGACTGAAAAGCAGTTTTGCTGCTACTGGAGAGTGAAATGTTCAGTGTCCCAGCAGCCCCAGGTGCTGAGAGGGGCAGGGAGGAAGGGTGCTCACCCGCCACAGCCTGACGAGGATCCAGTTGGTCTGTGCCCAGGGTCGCTGCTCATAGGGAGCCAGGAGGTTCTTCATCATGGAGATCCGCCTGCCAGATAAGGACACAGGTCAGCCCACGGGGTTTGGGAACAGGGGATTAAACAGGACACACAGTAGGACCCGTGGAGCTGGGGCAGAGCAAAGCCACTGGTATAAGGTTGATGGAAGGCTCCCAAAACAACTCTGCTATTCTGCTGCAACTCATGGACCCTCAGTGGTGCTTGGCCACCCCCCTGCTTCCTCCCCCAGCCCTGTCACCATCCCAGCCCTGCCCCAGCTCCCCAGGATCAGGCAGGACAGCACTTACTGCTCTTCTGGGATCCTCTCTACGGCACGCAGCGAGTGGGGGTAGCAGACGTAGCTGGCCAACGCCTGCATCAGGGAGTCCCGGATGTCTGAGGAGGAATGAGAAGGGACTAGGCCAGGCACCCAAGGACACACAGCACACCAGGGAGCACCTGAATGCCCGCAGCCAGGAGGGACTGGCCCTCACTTAGAGGCACATTGTCCCTGCTGACATGGAGAGCGCACTTAGGCACAAGCGGCTAAGGAATAACCCCAGACTGCACATGCAGGTAGCTGGGACATGAGTCCTGCTCTCAGAAGGGTGTCCTAGGTCATGTATCTACCCCTGCAACAAGCAGGATAAGGACAGTGCCCAGCCCCACTTCAAATGTGGAGGTATAAACACTCAACAGATTCAGCAGACAGATCCCAGAAGCCTGGTGAGCCACTGGAAGTGGCACTGGCAAGACCTGTGACATTATCACCCCAAAAGCAGAGGAATGCAGCCTTACCTGTGCCCACAATCCTCGAGTCTGCAAAATGCTTGGCCAGGATGGCAGCGAGGCGCATCAGGGTCTCCTCGTAGCCTGCAAGAGAAGGAGGCAGCAGGGTCATGGCACCGGCCTGAGGGGCAGCCCTGTGGTCCCAGTGCTCCCGAGGACACGGCACAGGCCATGGAACGAATTTCTGCTACAGCTAACTGCAGCTTAGTTGTGTGTCTAGTTGTCAAAACAGAGAGCTGGGAAGACACATTCACCTCCAGGAGAGCCTCAGTCTGCAGAGTCTGAAACAGTTATTCAGGGAAAGATAAAACCATGCAGTGGAGTTGGATGGCAAGGGAGAGGTGCCTGGTGCAGAAGAGGCTGAGCAACACAAAGAACACCCTAGGTCTATGCAGAAAAGCCATGTCCAGCCTGCAGGCCCTGTAGAAATCTGCTACTGCTCAATTCTGCTCTTGCCCAAACAGCAGGCACAGCCCCCATCACTTATGGATGTGAACACTTCAGCTATGTCCTGTTGGTGGGAATAGAAGCTTTTCTTACCTTCCTGGGCTCTGGAAAGCACGGAACTATTTGCTAAGAGCTCAGTGAGGTCATTTAGCCGGGAAAGCACAGAATGAGAACAGACGGAATCCACCTAAACACAGACTCTCGGCATTAAGTGGGTGGTCATCTCCATAGGAACATCTCCAAATCCCAGGGGAATTCAAAAGCCGGCCCAATTTCTGCACTCATGGCACATCCTCTCCCACCCAGAAACCAGAAGGCTGTGGTAGAAATTGCTGAGACAAGCACATCTTACAGCACCCCAGCCCATTCCTGATACCTCATTGGAAACACAATCCATAGCTGCCAGTGATTTTCACAACAGCCAGCCCTGTGACAGCTTTAGACAAGGCATAGGCTCCCCACCTGAGCACAGGGACCATGGCTCACCAGTGGGTACCTGCTCAGGAACAGCTTCAGCACCTGCCCCACAGCTCAGATAATGCACTGGTGCAGCACATCACAACCAGGAATGGACACAGAAAGGAAGACGCCCAACTACTGCTTCACCATAAGGACGTGGCTTGCTTTAGATTTTATCAGTCCAGAACCAGGAAGCTGTCCCCAGTCCCTCACCTGGAAGCTCCTCCATGCTGTTGACAGGGCTGAAGTAGTTCTTGAGTGCACTGTAGCTGTTCATAGCCACGCTGAGGTAGAATTCCGGCATGAAAGCGAAAAGCGAGCCCGTCCTGTCACCGTGCTCGATGGTGCGGATGCACACTCGCAGCAGCCAGTAGATATCCTGCATCTTCTCCTGCCCAGAAAGAACACAATTCCCAGTCAGCTGGCAGCTTCTCTTGGGAGAAACAACGACCAGCATCACACTCGGACCTCAGAAAGATCCCCATATTGGAGATGTTGCTCAGACATCTCACTGCTCTAAGTTCAGTAACGGGATCTGTGCCATTTGGTCTTCCCATAAAGCCACAGAAGTGTCAGCTGGAAGAAACAATCAGAGATCTCTACACTGACCTCAAGCTCAGAGCACGACTCTCACCAACGTGATGGTTTTGTCTCAGGAAGCCTTGAGACCCTCCAAGCACTACTCCTTACCACGGTGTATGCAACCACACAGGCCTGGCAAATAAGCATGTGAGTTTTCCTTCCAAGGACACTGCTGAAGGAAAGCAGGCACTAGCACTTTCCAGAAACCTGCTGGAAAGAAAGCTGGTCCATTGTAGGGATTAAATGGGAACAGGCTGAAAGCTCACAAAAAGTCAGATCTTTGCAATAGGCAGCCACAGCCTTTCAGGTTCTGTGCCAGCCATTCAACCAGATTTACTGTCCTGAGGAACATCAGTCTCTTGTCTCTCTAAACAAAAATCAGGGGGTCCTAAATTAAAAACAGGAAATTTAAGGTCATCTACATAACTTTAAGCTATAAAAATGGGCGCCAACAAAGCCATAAAAAGAGGAAATATTATTTCATATCCTGCAATGCTGAGAAATAGCATAAGCAATAGCTACTTGCAATAAAAATAGATGGAGAAGGGTTACGCTTCTAATTTAAGAAAAAACTAGAATCAGAGGTGCTGATAAGGCATTTCATTTGCTTAATGGCTTTTCTAAAGTATGTTGTTACCATCTTTGGGAGATTTTCATAGGTTTATTCTGTAAGTGGGGCTGAACTAGTGCTAATCAACTAAACTGACTAACAGACATCTTTTTCTCAACACTGACACACATCTCAGCCAAACTGTTACTTTCAAGACAAAAAGCAACTGTGTAGAACAATGTTAAGGTTTAAAAAGCTGCATTTGGCTTTATTAAGACTTGATAACCTCAAGCATCATTTTAGGTATTGCCAAGCTAGAAGAAAGCCTACACCAAGAGGAAACAAAGAAGTGATTAGTCAGTGAGATAGATAAATACAGTGTTGTAATAAAATAAGCTGTAATTCCCACAGGGATGTTTTGAAGGCAGAATTACGTGCTTTAAAACTACAAGTGCTTTTAAGCAGTAGCACTCCCTTTTGTCTAACCTTGAATCCCTCGGATCAGAATAAACGCGTGGCTAATTCCCTCGAGGAAGGAACAGCCTCTGCCATGCTCTGACACCTCAGCACAGAGCAGGACTTCACCTCTGGACAGAACCAGGCTGTTTCTCTCCCCTAGACAGAACCAGGCTCCTTCTCTCCAACAGCAGCAGCAGTGCCTGCAATGCTCATACAGATGTGACCCTCCAGCGACACAATTCCCAGGGATGCAGGAGCTGCTGGACGGATGCCTCCGCTGGCAAAGAGCAGGGACCTGAGATGACTGTGAGATGGAGCCCTGAAGGCACAGGCTCCCCAGTGCAGCCACATTCTGCAAGCTCCCTGTGCTCCTAGGGCACATTCCAGTTCTCCCTGCGGGCCATGCAGGCCAGGATAGCAGCAAAAGCCACAAACAGGGAAGGCTGTAACCTTCACTCCCAGGCGCTGCTGATTCATCAGGAAAGGTGACACTGCAGTCCTGGTTTAGCATGACAATGGATCATCTAGAGACATGAATCGTGTTTCTGCGTGGGCCAGCACAGTGATACCTGCAGTGCACCCTGGTGAAGCCCCTCAGTCTTTCCAGAGCAGCCTGGGAAGAAAGGATTATTTTTTGGCAAGCACAGGCTATGCTAATGCAGCTGGAGAGCTTCTGCCTTGCAGTCCTGCTCAGGAGGGAAGGAGGAGACGAGCAAAGAGCTCATGAGTCAGGATCAGCCACTGCAGCTCTGCCAGACATGTTCGTAAGAACTCTTCTTCCCCTCCCTGTTTACATCCTGGGACACACAAAAGCCACAAACAGAGATAAGGAACGGCAATGGGCATGAGAAGTCAGGAGAAAATCAGCAAAACTGCTTGTGAGAAAACAGACCAGAGCTTTTATCCTGGAAAATGGTGAATTTGAGGGAAAAGGGACAACATGTGAAGATAGCCACTGCATTAGTAAATGTAGAATACACTCTCTGCATGGGAATCAAGTGAAGAAAGGGAGAACACCTCAACAAGAACCCCTTGACTTGGATCCCACAGATTCCAGGAAGAGCTGCAGTAGTGAGATCCGCCTGTGACACACAGCACAGCTCAGGGAAATGGCTCACAGTAGCCTCTATCCTCTGGCATGTCTTGAGAACTGAATCTCCCTTTGATCTGCACCCTTTTGTCTGCAGTGCCCTAAGGGAAAGCCTACAGCACCATGCACAGCTCAGATCAGACTGGACTGTGTCCTAACAAACACTATGGGACCAAGCCTGGGACAGGAGAGGGGCCAAGCCTGGAAAGGAGTCTCCTGATAGACAACAAGGGAAAAAGGAGCCCCAGAGATCATGACATTGCTTCAACACCAGGAAAATGACACCTGTGATACGTGAGCCGAGCAGCAGAGTTGCAGAGGCTCACTGCTCTCCTTTCAGCTGCTGTTATGCTCCTGCCCACCTTTGAATAAATGGTGACATTTATCCAAGCGAGGCGCCGGCTCAGGTGGTTGAGCTTCTCAGAGAAGACCTTTTGGCTCTTCAGCAGTTCCTCATGGATGTCTCTCCTCTGAAAAGAGTGCAGAGATGTGAGGGCAGATGTCACTGCCATTTATAGCATTCTTTTTCAGTGCTGGACAAACAGTGCAAAAGCATATACCACCTTGGGGCTAGCTAGGGAGTACTGGCAGGGGGGAAAGGGGTCAGCAGCCATTCTGTGGAGGGAGGGCAATCAGTGCTATAAAAAGCACTTATCAGTCTCAGCTGAAACCCACAAGACCTGATGCAGATGCTGGTACACTTAGGCAGCAGCACTTCATCCTTTTTGCCAGATACTGAGGCTCTGCCAGAGAAGGAAGCTGGGAATCCAGAGACACTCACCCTCTTTGGACAGCGGCTGATTTTTTCCTCTGTGTCTTTCAGTGCCATGGCATATTCATTCACATCATCTGACACACCGACCATCTGAAAAGCAGCAGGTTTCAACAATAAATAAGGGTTTTTTTTTCCCTAAACATACAAGCATGCAACCAGAACCCCAGTGAAGGTTGGCAGAAGGACAGGGCACACACAGTCACTAAATAAGCAGAAAACAGAGTCGGTGTAGAAGCATGGACGTTGGGAGAATGGATTCCTGCACAGCATGTGCCACTTACCTTCCCAAGCTGCTGGTGGACACTGAGGTTGTACATCATCACTATCCCATCCAGGACTTCCAGGAGGGAGTTCTCAGTGATGGGCTGGTCCGGCTCTTCTGGGGGTCTGCCCAGTAAGAGACCCTCGTTTCCATGGGTGCCTTCAACTGCAATGCATCCCCAAGACAGAAAAGAAGTTCTCAGCAAGACACTTTGGCACCTCAGCTTCTGCCTGCTCCTCTCTGAAGGCAAAGCCCTGCTGTCCCTGTGTAACACGGAGCTCCTTCCCAGCCCATGTGATTCACTAGATACCACTAGGTACCATACTACCACACCATTCTCATCCTGCTGCCTGCACCAGGCTGACCTGTCAGATCTGCTCAGACTGACCCAGGGCAGGCAAATTCCACTTTCTCAAGCCCTGTACATGCTTTGGAGACCTGACTGGTCCACCTCAACTGCAACAGTGCTGCTGCTGCACACATCATCCTCTGGCTGATCTGTCTTCAGAGCAAGTGTGGCTACAGCTGCCTCTGAAGTGCCTTCCTGCAAAGTCTCACTGCATTTGGAGGAACCAAGGCAGCATCTCCTTACACACTGAGTGTGTAACATCACCAGTGTCATGTTCAGGATGGTAAAGGGGTCTTTTGGGTGTGGACCTTTGGATATCAGCATGCCCTGGGAATGGGAAGGAGCAATGCTGGCGGTAAGGAGACTGCATTCCTCTGGGGAGCTGGAAGACGCCATTCTGCCAGGGCCCAGCTGGGCCATGCCAGCACACAGCAGGAGTACTCACTGTCCTCCTTTGTGCGCTGCTCCACGCGCAGCGTGAGCACTTTGATCTTCTCCAGGGTGCCCAGGGGCCGCCGCGGGTTCATCAGGCTGACGGCTGCCGTGCTCAGGAACCGGTTGGCACGGCCCAGGGTGGGGGAGCTGAGCCAGGCAGGCCTGGCAAGAGCTCCACCGATGGCCAGGGCAGCAGAGGGGCGCTGGGACTGGAAGGAAATGAGGGGAGAAACAGTTCCAGCTGTGTCTGGCTGCCTGCTGTTCCTCCCTTGCCCCTGCGAGGATGTTGGTATAGATGCACAGCGGCCACTGGAAGATGAGCAAGCAGGGTAGCAAATGGATAAGTCCTTCCTCCAAGGGCACATGCCAGGCACAAACAGCAGAGCAAGAAGCTGCTCTGCCTACAGTTGTCTTGCACCTTTCCAAATGCAAGCACCAAGAGCTGCCATGGAGGGGAGGCAGCACATTCAGATCAGTGGGTAGTGAGAGAGTAGGGCACAGAAAATTCTGCTGCTCAAACTTGGTGCATCCAGGACCTCACTGATCTCCAGTGACTCTTGTCCAAGTTCAGCTGTTTAGCTGGTTGCCCATGGACTGGTTAGTCCTGGCCCAACACTGCCTTGCTGTAAAACAAAGCTTCTCTAGCCAGAGGCTGAACTTGCTGCCCCAGCACCAGGGCCCCTGCAGGTGAATAACACAACTCACCTGTGCTGCTGATGTTGCTGATTCCTCATCTTCATCAAGATCATCCATAGTCACTGCCTGCAGCTCCGCAGGGTCGATGAGGATGTTGGCCTTTGCAGCCAGGTCATCTGCACAGAGCACACCAAAGCAGCCATGAATGCAGGAGCCACTCTTCACTTACCATGAGGAAGGCTCATCCTCTTTCCTGCTTCTCAGCAGTAGAGAAGCAGCCAGAAAAGTTGGATGCCCTATCAGAACAAGCTCACCTGTCCCAAGCTTCCTTGCATGGAACAGATCTGCCCTTACTAACAGAACAGAGACCAAGCAGCAACAGGTGCTGCCCTCCCAGGATCCGTTTCTGCCCCTGGTCCTACCAGCTACAAATAGGATAACTGAGGATCCAGGAGACAACCACCAGGGCCAAACTGGACTAGTGCAGGAATGGCAGCTCTCTGCCTGAGACCATCTTTTAAGCATCCAGCTCTTCAGTGCTGTCCCATGACATGTCCCTAAGTCACTAGGACTGAGACTTAGACCCAGAGAAAAGCTATGCTGATGGCTACACTGTACAAAGCCTGAAGAATGTGTTCTTTAGTCCACAGCTCTGTCTGCAAAGCTGGCCAGGATACCTTGGTAAGAAACCAGAGGAGATTATGTGGTTCTCAAGCTAAGTAATCTAATTTTGAACAGCCAAGGACCAACATGAGACAGAGAAAATGGTCCTCATCTTGCAAACACACTGGGGAAGGAGAAGAGACATTTGAGCCAAAGGCAAGTGCCACATTAGCCAGAAACCAGAGACAAACCAAGCCCAAGGGACTGGAAAGGGGTTTCTAACCCTTGCACAAGGCAGGCTTTGGAAGCCTAGTGCCAGAGGAGTGTGCTGCACACAAACACACAGCTGCAGTACACACACAGGGCTGCTCCTCCCCGCCCAGAGTGGTGTAGCAAATAAATCCTGGGCATCCTTCATGCCCAGCAGAGCCCGGCTGATGGTCAGTGCTTGGACAGCTCCCAGCCCTTGGCTGTGGTGCAGCAAGAGCACCACACCAGAGGATATGCCCAGACTATCCCCTTCCCTCCAACTGCCACAGGCCCAATTCAGGGATACAAACAGTAAACTGTTAACTTAAAGGACACTCCACCCAAGAGGAGTGGTGCCTTCCTTAGAGAAACTTGAATCTCATTAAAATTCAGGTCTCCTCTCCTTGAATTTAATCAAAATTCATTACCCACAGCTCGCTCCCTGGAATGCCTTGTGTGAATTCCAGCCAAGACCTGGATTCAGGTATTGGCAATGTAAGTGCTCTCACTTACCTTTCAGAGTCAAGGAAAGATGAGACAAAAGACCTCCAAGTCGCTGAAGGTCAAAATAATCCACCTTCCCATTATAGAAGAGTTGAGGAGGGACATAGGCCTCTAAAATAGAGGAGGAGATTTGGTTTTTTCCACAAGTCCCATGCACAGGATCCACAAAGTCATGTAAGGGCTCCTAAAGCAGACCCCAGGACCCACATTTAGGACTAACATTTAGGGACAACTCTTGCTGTAATAGAAGTAAAGGCCATTAAGGCAGAGGAGATTTCCACAATGGAGCAAGCATTAGATCCATGCAGAAACAGAAGCAACCAATGGCCATTGACAAGAAGTCTACCAGCACTTCCTCCCTCCAGCAACAGTCACTGGGGTAAACCAGATCATCAGAAAACTTGGCAGCTCTCCACCTGGCTACTCCAGCTCTGTCCCACAGGGATAGTAAGGCACTTATTGAATCTAGAGAAAGAGTCAGCCTAAAGTAAGAAAAGGGAATGCCAGTGGGGTCTAAGGGTGGGAAAGCAACTGGCACTGATTTAGTTCCCCCTTAATCTCACAGTTTGGGAACCCCAAAATCAGAAAAATATCTTCCCCTAAACTCTGGCTATGGGACCACTGAGCTGCTCTTCCACAGAACCGCAGTCAATAGTGGACTCTGCTCCAGAGCACACAGGGGAATAGCAAACAGCACAGGTGTTCTTTTGCAAGTCTCAGATCTGGATGTTAACTGGAACAGATCTGCACACAGGAACTTCCCAGGGTGACGGAAGGCTCAAGCACTCATTAGAGACATAAAATTTCCAACATCCTGGAGAGGCAAACCTTGTCCTAACCACAGAAAAGCCAGCGAAGCCTTTCCCCCACACCTCACCTTCACTGCTCAGGGCAGCTGGGGTCTTTGCCTTGTGGCCATCCCAGAAGAAGCGCAGGGCAGCGATGAGCCGGTGCAGGAAGCACACCATGTACTCTGGCGGGCACAGCACAGTCAAATTCTAGGGCAAGAATGAGAGTCCAGCATCAGGGCAGGTGTGAAAGCGCATCTCAGTCCAAAAGGCTGCATGGAGCAGGCAGAAACTTGTGTGTTCTCAGCCTTGCTAGCATCTCTAGCTTACAGCTCTAGCAGAGAGCCCAGATCTGATGGTGGGCAGCAGTTTCCACCTCCAGGAAGTCTTGGGACACTTAAACAACAAGCTGGTCTGACAGAGGATGAAGGATAACACACACTCCATCATGAAAGATGAAGCTGATGATGAACACAGGGAGGCAGGTGAAGAAAGGGTTTCCTGCAACAGCAGATGCCTGCCCTCCAAAGTCTCAGGCCAGCAGCCTGATGCAGAGCCAGAGGAAAAGTCCTCATCCAGGTAGTGAGAAGGATGCCAAAGCCAGCAGCCCCACTGTGGCAGAGCACTCCACAGCCACACTCCCTTAGAGGCTATAGGAGGACATTCAGCTCCCACCTAAGACTTCCAAGGACCACTTTCCTATAAATCACTGCACAGGACTTATCTAAGTTGCCTGGTTTCTAGCCTCAGATCTCCCCCTCCTCACTCCCCTTCAGGCCATATCTAGACCTCAGTGGATCAACTGCTGGAAGCAGCTCAGCCAGAAGGGCAGAGTTCCCAGCCTGGAGGAGCAGAGAGCCCCCAGGGTCAGGTTTGCAGCAAGGCGGGCCCTCTGACTTACCCCTCTGTTGCTAGCATTTTCCTGAAGAAACTTGCGGAATTTGTTTAGGAAGATGTATCTGGAGGCTTCCCCCTGGCAGAAGGAAAACCAGGTGGTAAATCTATGCTTTACAAAGCAATCACATGAAGATACGGTCACAAAAGACCCACAGTGCACTTACCCCTCCTCTGTCCTTGTTGTTCAGCAGCAACTTCAGAATCTGAACCTGGAGACCTTCCACCACTAAAAGAGGGACACACATCTGCCATCAGGAAACAAGCAACTACCCCTCTTTACCCCAACTGCAGTACCCTGTGCCCAGGAGAAAGGCTGCCTCCCCAGCAGAGGAGGCCCAGGAAGAACCAGTGCCAGCAGAACGCTAATCCCACCACTGAGAATCTTCTCCTCCACCACCTAGCAAGAAATTAATCCATAGCTAAAAAACAGTGCACAGGTTTGCTCCTGCCCCATCAAGGGGGGCTGCAGGTCTGTGCAGTAAGGTCCCAGCACTCCTAACATGCCATCAGAAAAGAGCATGGCTGGCCCCCACCTCTGCACCACAGCCTGTCCTGGCAGGAACACAGCTGTACTTCAGGTAGTGAATGGCATTTGGAAACAGCTCCTGGCCGCACAAAAAGTGTGAGATCTTAGCAACTTCCCTCCTTCCTCACAAACCTTCAATGCGTTTCTTGAGCCGCTGGCAGCCTCTTTCATATGCCCGGCGCCTCAATCTCTCCTCAGCACTCTCCTCCTTCACCTCCTTACTCTCCTTGCCCTGGTTGGGGAACAGACACTGATTAGTAGGAGACCACTGCACAGGGTAAATGTCTTGCCAGAAACTCCCTTAAACAACGTGAAATGGAGAGCACAAACTCCCTGAAACAATGTGCCAGTGTGTGACTGCAGCTGGCAGCACATCTAAAAACAGGTCTCCTCCAGCCTTGCAATGAGTAAGGGCAGGAGATCTTTTGAGGACACCCCAGTCAACCCAGTAATTCCTTAAATACTGTGAGGTTCCCTTCCAAATCTGCTGCCACTGGAAACCAGCCCCCCTCCCCTGTCTGAGCATCACACCTCAAACATACTCTCTAAGGGGACAAAGAAGATGACAGGGGAATGGAAAAGCTCCAGCCCTCACATAGCTCTGCAGGACCCACCAGTGCTAACACAGCTGGAAACAGAGGCCATCCAACCTCCTCAGCCAGAAAAAGATGCAGATGGCAGGCCACAACGTATCCTCAGCCTCCTCGGTGGATGTGCCTGTACTCACCTCCTTGGTGAAGCGGTTTGGCCACCACGTGGTGGGAATGAGCTCCTGCAAACCTGCCTCCTCCACACGCAGCGGGCTCTTGATGTAGAAGAACACAACGGAACGGAGCACGTCGAAGCTGTGCTGGAGTTAAAGCAAGCACAGAAGAGACAACAGGAACAGGTACAGGGCATGTCTCCAGAGCTGTAGTGAGAGACTCCTTTCCAAACTACCACTGCAAGATCCAGAGGCCTCTTCTCCCTGGAGAAGCCCCGCTATCACAGCAGCTGCTAAATGCTACCGTAGAGCTGGACAGCTCTGAAAGTGGTTTTGCTCTAGGGATATCAGAGGTCAGTCAGGTAGAAATGAGCTCCTGCGTGTTACTAGGATGTGAACTACACAACACTGCTCCTTCCCCTCAAAGCAGGACTTTGTAGGGAACGGTGTCAGGCAGAGGAGACCTGGGAAATGATCTCTCAAGACAGGGTGGCTTCTGCCTCTCTGGACCTACAGGTCCTTGAAGTGTCCTTGGCTGCATTATTGAGGGAAGGGAAAACTGAGACAGGAGGAGACAGAAAGGATACAGAACATTGCTGAGTAGGTATTTCCTAGATTTCTCATGCTTCAAGACTGCAATGGTGAGCCGGAGGTAGTGGATCTAGGAAAACAGGAGAAGCAAAAGTGACTCCATCTGCAGAAGATACAACTCTCCAATAGTTACAGTGTGACAAAACTGCCATCTTTGGATCAAACAACTACAGAATCCAAAACATCATGTACCTTTGGACAAGGGGACATAACAGAAGCTGGCTAGTCACAGATTCCTGGGGATTCAGAAGTGCAAACTCACTTGTAATCCCAGGTCTGGGATGATGGGGGAGAACCTGTAAGCCCGCAGCAGGGACATCAGTAGCTGCTTGAGGCATTCATGCACTTCATACTCCTGAGAAAATAAGAAACACATTGAAGAACAAGAGCAAGGAGTCAGGAACAGCTACAGCTCCCAGAGTGAGACCTTAGAAGGAAGCATTCATCTATGAACTGAAAAAACAGGGACTCTGAACCCACAGTGGCCCTCTGACTCCACAGGAGAGAGTCCAAGCAGAAGTTGGTGCCAGTGCTTTGTTACAGGGAAACAAGTTTCCGCAAAAAGTCCAACTCAAAAGCCACCTACAAAAACCCAAAGTCCAAGGCCCTATTTGTTGGGCCGTCACCAGTCCTCTTATTCCCTGACTGTACCCAAGAAACAGTGTTGGTAGAACCAATCCAGAAGGGAAAGAAGTAACTCTTGGGTAAATGTGATGAGACAAGAGTTGTCTTTTTGAATCCAACTCATAGCCAACCAGCAGGATGAGAGCCAACTCTTCCACAACCACAGCAGTCCTACCAGAGGGTCCAGTTTCACTGCTAAAATGGTGGGCCTGAAGGAGTCATGGGATTTTTCCATTAAACTTCTCATGGCAGCTGGCAGGTCCAGTGCCAACATCTGTTAACTGTTACCCCAAAGGGCAGACGTGCTGTCTCCAAGCAGATCCCTGGCAGTGACTGGCTCTGTGTAACCACCCAAGCACTCCAGCAGCAGCAGCAGCTTCCCAGCTGCCTCAAACATGTGTCCCAGGAAGGAGTAAGCTCATCCAGCATGGATAGGAAGGGAAGCTGGAGGAGGCTTTTCCCCAGCAGTGCTGGAGATGGTGAGAGTGCACTGCACACTTCTACCCCAGCCCCGCACACTCTGATCGATCTCTTCAGCACATGGCAGCACCTAAGACCTCCACAGTCAAATACACACTAATAACAATCAGAAGACTATTCTTTTTGATAAATTTGATGTTTCCAGAAGCAGGAAGTTATTCACCATCATCAGTTCCTTTAGCAGAAGGAGAAGCTTAGAAATGCCTGGTTAACCCATTGCCAGTGTCTGCATTCAACCCTCAGTGCCTGGGTGTGCAGCAGCAGCCAGATGAGCTAATTAAGAGGGTGGTCTACCACAAAGGAAAAAGAAGAGAAAGACACTGAACACTACCAGCATTTTGTAGCGAAGGCTCCTGTCCTCAGCACCTCCCAGGGTCTCCCTGGGATCCCTAGGGAGGAACCAGCAGCCTAGCAACTCACCTCCATAAGAAGCCACATGAGATCCAGCAGCTGCTGAATAAGGGGGTGGGCCTCCACTGCCCCTCCTCGCTCAAGGATGCTCAGCAGGAAGGTCATGAGCACATCTTCCACCAGGTACACCTTGCACTGCAGACAGAGAGCCAGGTCAACATTCCTCCACGGCACAGTCACTCCCCAGCAAAAGCTGGGGTTTACTCTGCCTTGCAAGAGCAGAAACAAGCACTACAGAACCTGGCAATGGGCAGGCAAAACTCACCATAAGAGGGGAGAAATAATTGAAGATGTGAGCTAATGTAATCAACACTGTGGGCTCTCCCTGCAGCTGCCACATGGATGTGTCTTTCTCCACCAGCTTCCCCTCCTGCAACGACAAACCCAGAAAAACACATGGCTTGCATCCAGCCCAATACACCTGTACACCAACAACTGAATGAACCACATTCCTGGAGCAGCCACTGCTGCTTTCCCATGGCTGACTGCAGTAAAAACCTTGAACATGGGAATTCAGAATGCCAAAGAAGCCAGGCCTATTCCTCTGGAAAGCTGTAGTGCAGTCCAGATGTCGCTATCAACCACATGCTGGCACTTTGACACTGTTTTTCTAAAAAAAGGCTTAAGTTTACATGATAATTTGTAAATGGGAACACCTACAGAGGAGGACAACTAGCAAAGCAGGTCTCCATTCAAGCCAAGACTACAGCATATGGCATTCCCTATGCTTTGAGCATAAACAGGTCATCTCTCATCCTAGTGGAAAACAGGGTTTCCAGCAAACAGTGCCACAGCCAAAACAATCCTCAAGGCAAACCTGCCAGAATTTCACCACATTACTGAACAAGACATCAGTAAAAAGCTTAGGATATGAACAAACTACTTTCAAGGGTGCAAAATCAAATCCAGCAGTTGCGACCCTGACAAACATCACCTCAGGAATACTGGCAATGAAACTTCATAGGACTGAGAACAACAAAGCCCAGTATGACTTAAATTAAGTCCTGGAACTATCAGGAAGCCCATTCTGCAAGCCAGAGAGCTCCAGGGACATGCATGCCCCATGTAAAAGCATGCAAGCATTTAGACTCTCGGGTGTATGGAAACATCTGAGCTGGCAGCATGTGCCAGGGAGAGCAGAACCACATTTCCCAGCA
Source organism: Melanocharis versteri (assembly GCA_013397845.1). Lineage (NCBI taxonomy): Eukaryota > Metazoa > Chordata > Aves > Passeriformes > Melanocharitidae > Melanocharis > Melanocharis versteri. The sequence goes on from VZTG01006051.1 coordinate 293,679, forward strand.
TGGTGCCCCTCAGATCCACCCAGCGATGCCAGCCTACCGTCACATCTATTCCAGTATGGATCACATTCTTCAAGTAGCCCAACAGCTTCCGAGCCTTCACCAGGTCTGCCACAGGAGGATCTTGCAAGGGCCGGTAACCTTCCACTGGATAAGTAGGGAAGTGTCAAGGGAAAATGCAATCTGATCCTTTTGGGACTTTTTTTTGTCTGTGCAAGGAAAAGACTGTCTGCTTTACTTTGTATCCAGTCTCAGTTCAAACCACAGTGCCTTCTACATGGATGATAAGCCACAAGCTCTTATCCCCACTTCTTCAATAGTGCAAGCAGCAAGTGTTTCACTTCTGCTTGGTGTGAAATACTTTTTTCAGCAGAAAGACCAGCTGGAGCTCCCACTACAGCCATCAACAGGCACAACCAGGACTGCTCTGACAGGAGCTCCGGGCTTCAGCATTCACACAGCAAAAGGCAACACTAATACCATATCAGAAGTCCCATATGGCTGGGAAGTAAAAGAGACAAGTGACCAAAAGGCCCAGCAGCTCAGCAGCATGAGGGTTTCCAAAACTGCAGAGTGAGAATTTTGCAGGATCTGAGTGTCTGGGAGCAGGCACCCCCCAGTTGTAGCAGCAGCTGCTGACTCAGAGCTGAAAGGAACATTCTCATTTCAGAAACTTGCGTTTGTGTCCTGCAGTTCTGCTCCAGCTAAGGAGGTATTTGGCTCTTCTCTCCCTGACTCAGCTCTGCACACAAGTGCTGACAGCAGAAAGTGAACTGCAGTCAGGTGTGTATATTCTACAGCCTCCAAAGAAGTCTCAGGACAGGCTCCTCTCCCTTCAGACCTTCTCTCCCCACAGCCAAAGGATATCGGAGTGGACGGCTCCCGAAGTTAAAAGCAACGGACTCTTTGAAGGAGAGGCTGATGGCAGGGAAATAAGCCATTCCAGCACCCCTCGTGATGTTATCAAAGGCAGTTCCCAGAGATATGCCATTCCTGAAAAAAGGAAAACCCACAAGGTTTTAGTCACAGCAGGAGGGGTCTGAGGTCAGCTGGGAAATACAGGTATCAACTTGCCAACACGGACATGCCAGTCAGCCATGGCTCCTGTAACTCTTAACCTGGCACACATGCAAATGTCATAGCTCTGCTGAGTAACAGCCACGGGAAGCACAAGGGCACCCCCACTTTCATATGAGCATGGGAAGGCACTAGAGTCCACACAAGATGCAGAGCCCACTCAGCTTCAAGGGCAACCGAAGTCTGTGAGATAACTAAAGCAGCAGGACATTTCAAAGCATGAGACTTTTTGGCCTCATCTGTTTGATGTTGGTGGCAATGAAGGATAATGCTTTCAATATACTCCTCCATAAAAGAGGACATGGACCATCTAACAGTTCTTAATTTCAACTGACTTGTTGCAGGCCAGGGCCAGAGAACAATTCTCATTGTGCATGGGAGCTGGAAACTGGAGATTTATCACCCTTTCCACAGCTCCTTGTGAATTTAGGACAGGCAAGGTCTATACTGACCACAAAAGCAAACAATTAAAGCCAAGTGTGGCATTAAGCATGACAAAAGATGCCCTTCCCTCCAAAACCCTGGCAAACTTTACAAAGACTTCGTAGCTTGAACATCTTCCTGCCAAATGGTTTGAACTGAACTGAACTGAGACCCAACAACCCATTCAGATGGTTTCTGAACACAAGGCAGAAAAACAAAGGCCGGAACTACCAAGGAACATAAAGGGGAGAGAGCAGAAATAGGGCTCAGCAACCTGCTGAGCAGTGAGGAAACCTTTCTGTTACATGCAGACATAAACAAAGCAGGGAACGGGGCAAAGATGCTTACAAGCAGAACGCAATGGTGCCCTCATCAAGGTCTATTAGACAGCTGACGATGTCTCCTGCTGCCCAGGACTGCAGGAAAGGGAGAGAAGAGGTTAAACATATTTCCAGGGTGTTCCCACATCACAAGAAAGACTGCAACCCAACCAATCCCTTGTGATTCTGGGTTAAACAAGAGAGAGCTCCTTCCCCCAGCAGCTCACAGCATTTCCAGGCACTTCTGGAAGCTGCACATAAAGCCCCTGACTGGGATTTTTTTCCCCTCCACCACTAGGAATGTATATTTATCCCAAAAATGCACCATGCTCTGATGTGCTACAGAGAACCAGAGCCTTCCAGGGACCAATGGTAGCACAAGGCTGGGAATCAGCCTGCTGGGGCTGCTAAACAAAGCACCCAGACAGCATGTCCAGCACCCCTAAAGTGCAGACAAGTGCTGGCACACAGACTGAAGCAGGGAGGAAGGCTTGAGGGCACTTCAAAGCCCAGCAGAATCCAGTGAGCAGAAGGAGACACCTGCTTTCTCCTCCTTCCCCTGCATCCCATTCCTGGGGGACAGCTACTCACCTTGCCATAGTTGGTAGTAGTCACGTTCCACTTGCGCACCCTGTTTCCATCATAGGCATACGAATCTGGCGTGTCCCCAACGCCTTCCTGCACCCAACCATGAAAGAGGAGACTCAGACCAGACCAGGCATAGAGGATTCCTCTCATTGCAAGAGAACCTTTAAGGGGGAGACCAGGAGAGCAGCTGACAGCACGCGTGCTCTGCCTGGGAAAAATCCTCACTCTAGGAATGAATCCAGTGGCTTGTGATCTTTGGTCCAGAGAAGTATACCACTCCCTACTTATTTTTGGGTCACAAGAAGAGTACTGGCATCCGACACTTCCAATTTCTATCAAAGCAACCCCCCGGGATGCCCATCACTTCCCTTCTCACATATTGCAGAGTGACAAGTTAGTGAAATTCTGCAGCTGACATCCCTTTTCAGCACCAAACATCCCACCCAGATGAAACAACATCCCACCCTCTCCTGGGCAAGAAAAGCCCTGTAGCACCAGCTGCTGAGGCTCATCCCAAGGGACAGGCTACCAGCACTGCAGACACACTTTTTGGGGAAGACACCAGCTGAAAGTCAATACCTAGCAGTGGCTATGTGCAGCAAGAGCACAGCAATGCACTCAGCACAGGCTTTCACACTGTGCACAATTTTGTGAACACAGACCAGAGAGTCTTGTAAATACTCTTAAAACAGCAGGCCTGGCATTTCTAGTGTGTGTGTGGCATTTCTGGTGTGAATGCCAGCAGGGCACAGCACCAATGCAATTCTCCACACTGACCTAAAAAGCAGTGGAGTAGCATTCCCCAGAGTAGCTATACTACCTCCTGATTAAATCTGCAGTTGAGAGTACACCAGCCAATCTGCATGAGTCCCTGGGAGGAGATGAGCACCTCGTAAATCCACTTCCCTGAAAGAAAAAGAGATGCCACACAGTGAATTCCTGTCTCCTGGCTCGTTGCTAGAGAAGCTGAACCTGACACTGCTCCCACAGAAATACATGTGGCACACAAAGGAGGTTCAGGACATCACCAGCATTCCCCTCCCACCCCTTTACTCTGGCATCACACAATCCCCCAACCTTCTCACTCCCTGGAAAAGTCAGTGAATGAACTGGGGAAGAGGGGGCTTAAGATCTGGAACACATTCAAGATTTCCTGAGCTCTCTAGTTGTCTAGCTCCCCATACACTCCTCCCAGGTTCTCTTCTCAAAGCAGCACTGGCTTATCTCCTTACCTTTATACACACACGTTGTGGCCCTGATGGACCCAAAGTTACTGTGGCCAATCACCTGGACCAACAAACAAAAGGTATTTTAACATCAGGCAAAAGGAGAGGCTTGTTCAGTCCTTCCCATTCCCTCTGTCCTAGCACTCAAAACCAAAGCAAGATGGAGAGCTATTCTCAAGGACAGTGTAAGGACAAGACAGGACATCTTCCCCACCACAGCAGCTGTACTTGGAGCCAGCTGGCCCCAGGGAATCATTCCAGTCCCTCCTACAGCTCATCTGTACTTGATAAACCCCAGTGAAGCACCCAGCACGGCAGCAGTACAAGGGCAACATGGTGACAGATGGGTTCCCAGTGAATTGGGACAAAAGTGTATACAAAAGTGATCATGATATGGGAAAGATATATGAATGCTGGAGAAGTTAGAACAAAACTACAGATTCCAGATGTCCAGACTAAAGGGCAGGATTGGCAGGTAACATGCTGCCTAGAAACTGAACCATATTAAATCCTCACTCTCACCATCTTGGGACAGACCATGAAAAGGAGATGAAGGTAGGAACAAGGAATTCACAGACAAGCCAGTCCAGTCTGTTCTGTGGGTCAGCTCTAGGTACAGCAAAAGTAAACTACAGCAGGTGGTTAAAGGGAAAGGGGAGACGAGGGCAGCCTGATTTGTTAGAGGCTAAAAAGCAGGCACAGATTAAGGAGAGAGCAGGGGATGTGCTTGCTCAGTGAAGGAGTGCAGAAATTACTGAAGAAATTACTGCTCAGTGAAAGGAGTGCAGAAATTACTGAAGTACGAAAGGGTTAAATTCCAGTGGATTCTTTCAGCTGACTTTTTGCATGAGGAACATCAGCTAAGGAGCAAGCAGGTAATTAGTGGAAACAAAGGAGAAAGGAAAACCTCAGCTTTAGCCTCTTTCTAGCCTTTTAAGAAGACCAGAAGGAAGGAAGAGGCTGTCTTCTGGAGGGAGGGACAGGAAAGCTGGCTGCCTAGCCAAGTGAGCCCCTGGGCCAGGGTAATCCTTTCACTTCCTCACAGCCCCACTCAGAGCTTGCTGAGACTTAGTGGTACTGCTAGACTTTTTCTCAGGAGAGCTCATTTCCTCCAGGATCCTGCAACTTTTGGGGCAGACTCCATTTACACATGCTACAAAGCCACTGACAGAGATCTGTTATGAAGAACAAACCAAGAAGCCCCCAAGTACTTTCAGTCCCACAAAATGATTTTTCTGCTGTGTCCAGCAACACACTCACCCCAAGTAAGTCATCATCGACCAGCAGGAGCCCCTCAAAGCCACTCGTGTGGTCCAACACCACAGTGGAGGGACCGAGCCGGCCCTCTGCTACCTGATCTGAAACAAGAGTTGCAGAAAACCTGTGAGGGAGAGTTGTGCAGGATTTCACAGTTCACCCGCTGAGTGCTTCCAGACAGACTGTGACAGCACCTGCATTCTGCTACAGGGGAGGAAGATTTAAGGTAGTGCTGCCTGTGTTAGACCATGAGAAATCAGAATAGAAGAGAGATTTAAAAGAAAGTCTTCACAGCAACTCAGCATTCAGGACACATTAAGTTTTCCACATCACCTGAAAATTTTACTTTGACAAAATTCAAAGGCTAAACTCTGTGCTAAATGTTTGGTCAACATGTCACACTTTGATTGCAGCCAGCAAGAAAAATTTGCCTCTCTAGGAGGGGAGCCAGGTTGTATCTTGCCACATCCTGATACATTCAGAGAACTGATACTAGTAAGAACACGGGGAACAGCCTGAGGCCCAAAGTGAATACGTGAAGTGGAGACCAGCACGTAAAAATTGTCAACAAGCCTCTGCATCTCCCACTGAGGATAGCACTGCACACTCCTGGTCAAAGCAATGGCTCTGCACATCATTATCAGTAAAATACAGCCAACATTTGCCCCCGGATTGCTTTTCCAGATATTTTAGCCTGGAAATATGCCTCCATCTGCAAACAGACCTGCTGCAGGGCTGGCTGATGAGCCCCTCACAGGAAGGATTTAAAGGCACAATAAATTAGAGCACAGAGAGGCAGAACAGCGCTCACTCAGGGAAATGCTTTTCATGATACAACTTGTCCTTCCCAATTAAGCAGCACAAGCAAGAAGCACAAATTGGACAGGCAGAATCTCCTACCTCTGCTGTCTTCAGAGCCATTCTCCTCTGCCAGCAATCGCTCAAGGTGCTCCTGCAGGTTCTGGAACGTCAGGTGCTTCCTAGGGAATAAACACACAGGAGACCTCTGCAAAACACTCTCTCTTCAATTTTTAAAGAGTTGCAGCCCAGACACGCATCCTGCGCTGAGACATGAACCACAAAGTTCTGTCAATCTCTTTCATGTCATGAATCTAAGGAATTTGCTGCCCAACATGTTGGGGCAACGAATGAAGACAGGACGAAACACAGCACAAACAAGCCAAGCAGTTAACAAAGAATCTTAAAGTCTTCAGTTCGCTCAGGAGTGTCTTGTGGCAGTAAGAAAACCGTGGTACAAGGCAGCAGAAAACCAGCTGTACTACCAATAACTATGGACATGACTTTGCTGCAGTCAGCGTCATACAAACGTGGCATAAGTCAGGATTCGTTTTTTCCCCAAAGTACTTTGCAACACAAAAGAAGAGAGAGGACCACAGTAGCAGCTGTAGCAGTTCAGACAAAGGTCAGGCTAGTCCAGCATCCTCTCTCTGTGACAACAGCTAAAACCATTTTGTTTTCATACTGAAAAGTCTCTCATGCACTCCCTTTGGGTCACTGTTCTAGAGAACTTACTGCCCTTCCTTAGTTCTCTCCTTTCAAGGCTAGTTTACTTAGCTGATCCTTGCACAAGAGCTTCCTCTTACTGTGAGAATCACTAGTTGTTCCTATGCCTGCTTTCCACTTCCAAAGCCATCTGGGAAACAACTTCTCACTTCCCCAGCACTAGGGATTTCCCTAAGACTGGTGAGAGACGTTGTGAAAGCCTGATGGATGTGAAGATGCACAGAAATGAAATCAAAGAATCAGTTTCGGTTGGCATGAGAAGGGTGGCTTCAGCCAAGCTGCTTAATCAGCACTGGCATGCAGGAAGAGTTCTGGAAGGAGGGTGGAAGAGCATGAGACAGGCAGAAAGATGTCTGCAGTGAGCTCCTCTACAAAGAATTCAGGCCTCTGAAGGCAAGATGGCATACCATAAAAGTTGCTCTCATATGGCAAATGTTATTTCCAAGACCTCTTTGACTGCTACTGGGCTTTCTACCAAGTAGCCACGTCCAGGGAAAAAGGGTGGAAGGCAGGAAAAAGGAGAGAGAGACTACTCCAACAAACTATCAGTTCTGTGCATTCAAGTCATTAATCACCAGACAAAGAAACCAGAAATATTGAAAACCAAAATGCTCAGGCAGATGGGACTGTTCCAAGGCTTGCTGGCAGGAGAGCTTGTGGTAAAGTAACATGACCCACTTTGCCTCCCCCGCACCATCACCCCGGCTCACCAAGAGCCAGAGGGCCAAGAACTATTTATAGCAGCTCTGAGCTCACGTTGGAGCTGGCAGTCCTAAGTATAGCCCGTGGAATGTGACCCCAGCCACGCTGCAGCACTGCCAACCAGCAGGAGCCACAGGCCTGCCTCGCTCTGCCACACTCCTACCTGCCCTGAACCTGTCTGACTTGCCTCTGGCAAAAGAGATGCAAGAGGAATTCTTCTCATCCAACACTACAAGTTTCTGGGATACAAGGTGAGGGAGAACTGAAAATAAATAGGAAAAAAGCAGTCACTAAGCAGGAATTTTGTGTTTCTCTTCCTTTGGTGACTCCTAACAAAAGTACCAGCAGTCCCACAGCCTGAAAAATGTATGGTACTGCACGGATCAGTAACAGTCTTGCCTTTAGTTTACAGGGCACTAACAACCTATTTTTAATTCCTGCACCTGAAACCTGTGCATTTTGCACTTCCTTACAAGCAAAGGGGGAACAGGAACAATCAGGCGAATGCCTACTTATTTTAAAAATACTGCCTAGTAGTGTTGTAGGTGGGATTTTTCACGCAAAAAAGAATCCTTCCTCACAAGCCCCACAGTTTGAAAAAGCCATTAAAAGAGCAGACCTCAGAGTTGCTTCTGTTACATGGAGCTGCTGTGCTTTTAACAAAGATCGCTGTGTGGCACTAAAAGATCTTTCCTTTCATGCAGTGCTGTTTATCTGGAGGTGGCATCGCTTGCCACCTGGGCAGTGAGAAGTCTGATACCTGTAAGCAGCTGCAGGCTGGTTCCCATCAGCACTGGTAAACACTCGATGCAGATAATCATTCAGCAGCCTGCTGTTCACGATCCCTTGGGAAAAACAGAAAGGAAATAACCTTAGAGAGTCCACGGTAAACTCAAACACTAAGTTCATGTATAAGCAAGAAACTGGTAACTATGGGTAAATTATGTTCATGTTTGCTGATCAACACAGTGGAAAATGCAGCTTCAAGAAATCATTCATCACCTTACTGTCCTCACTAGCAGGACCAGAGTCCAGCTTTATTGGGTGCATCTCCCCAAAAAAGGCTCTTTCCAATTTGAGCTGCTCTGCCATAGCAACTGGGAGCCTATAAATTGCTCCACGCAGGTGGAAATGCATCCTCAGGAATCCTGCTGTGCTATTTCCTGATAAAGTAACTCCAAAAGCTGCAAGTAGGAATCCAATTTTATTTAAAAAAAAAAAAAATCTTAACACTACTGCAATTCCTGATGTCCTATTCATATTCAGGATGTCTCTTAACCGCACTAAAAGATGCTGAGATGGAAATGCTGCAGGTGCAGTTCACCTCATGTAACCCAGAACCCTCTTTAATGATGTGTGCCTCACCTTCACTAAACAACCCCTAGTGTCACACTGATGCAGCATTCCTTGTTTCTGAGTGCAACAGTGCCCTCAAATGCCAGATTTGTGGTCTCATAAGCACACTTGTGCTGGATTGGTGACGCCAAGGAAAAAAAAAACAGGCTGCCTGGCAGGTAGCAAAATTTCCCAGAAAAGGATTAGTTTGAGAATTTGACAAGCTGTTCATCCTGGAAGGGGAACTCCCTAAATCAGATGAGTCTGAAACCAGATGGCAGGCAGGCAACAAAACATTCTCCAGCCTTATGAGGCAGGGCTGTGTGCTGAAGAGCAGGCTCTGGTGACACAAGTTTCTGGAGCCCTTAGTACTGCAGGAATGTCCCATCCAAAATCTCATCTCACTTCAAGGATTTACTTCGTTTCAGCCCCCCCTACACCTCACACTACCAAGATAACTTCAGCTGGAAGGCAGCTGATCTCAAGCAAGGCGAGGGATGCTCCCTGGATCCACAGTGCTCCTGTTTTCACATATACAGGACCCTACCTGTGACCTTGGATTTCTCTGGCTCAGTGCTCAGCCTGTAATTCTTCCTTGAGAAAGCAGTCCCAGCCCCTCTCGACGTCATTCTTCACAGGCACCACTTCCAGAGCAGACATAAGATGGGCAGACGCCTAAAACAAAACCTTCTGGGGAGGATGCTGCCTTAGACTTCTTTTCTTGGAGGTTGGTTTACCTGAATTAAATAACAGGGTTAAGCCAAAAAATAGCCAGAGTCCTTGCATGTCCCAATGACATTACACAAGAGCCCCAAACCAACTAACTGACGACCCTGCTCTCAGTCCCTCTGCTGTCCAGCAGCTCAAAACCTTCCCAAAGCGGACGAGCCATTAAGCCACGCTCCAGACAGCCACACAAACCCCACTCCAAACAAAGGCACGGGCACAACCAAGCCAGAAACACAGGCAACCTTCTCACCAAGATGGGCCAGAAGCACTGAGCCAGCACAGGGCCACAGCCACCACCACTGCCAAACACTGCTGAAACTGGGAACTGTGCCGCACTGCTGCTCATGTCCTGACAAAACACTTCTGCCTTTCTCTCCCACTCTGTATTCTTTAGGACAGCAACATGCACCTGGTTAATCTTCTGTTTAACAGGTGTTTAGATTATTCCACTATCCAAAACAAAGAGAGAGGGACAAGGAATGAGACAAATGCAGATGGACTGGACTACAATAGAATATCACTGACTACAAAGCGAAAGACCTAGCTGCTACAGTCACAGGGACAAAAGCAGACACAGATAATATGCAATAGTGTTTACAAGTGAAAATCTGCCACGAGACTACAGATTCAGGAGCCTTCCTGGTATCACTAGAATGCTACCAGAGCTGACATGTGCCAGGACAAAAAGAATACATTCAAGTGGCTAGTTCCATCCAGCTTCCAAATGTTAGGTAATACCCTTCTCCTGCTTCCAACTGCCCCAATAGCCAACCATCACTGGAAGACTCTCCCTGGGCATCCATCCATCAAAGCACTTTGTGACACACACAGCAACAGGAAGATGCAATAGGAGCAAAGGCTGCAGGAATTAAATGTTTGTTGGCAATCTCATAGAGAGCAGAAAATCAGGTGAACTCAAGAAAAGCTAGTGACTCCAGAAAAGGAGTGCCAAGTGACACACGTGCCACAGCAACTCCAGATCACCTGAGCTTCAGTTGGGAAAGGGTTTCCTAAAGCCCCTTTCCTCAGGACCACCCCAGCACCCAGCAACGGAGCAGCGCTGCCTGGCCTCCCTCCTGCAGCACTGCTGAGCAAAATAGTGGGAACAAAGCAAAAACCAGCCTGGATCAAAGGCCCTGAATGATGCGTCAGGAACTCAAAACAAGAGATAAAACAATAAAGAGAAACACACCGTCTACTACCAAAGCAGAGCAGGCAGCACAATGCGTACTATCCTAAAAGTACTCGAAACATGACATAATTTCACCTCTGTCAGGACAAGTTAAAAACACTCGAGGGCAGTCAGGAGTGCCCATGGCTCTCCTAAGAGGCAGCCACTCTGGTAACCAGCGCTGCTGAAACAGCCTGAATGCCCAAAGCAGAGCAAGCAGCACTGCCACATTGGCACCATATGAGATGCACTGCTGGCACTGCTGCAGTGCCAGGGTGTTTGCTCAGTTGAAGCAGATGCTGCTTTCAACAGGTGAGAGAAAGGGCAAAGCAGGGGGACACACATCTGCCCCACGTGCTATTCACAGAAGCCTGCTCGGAGCCCGGCCCCGGGCTGAACTCCCTTCTCCTGGCAAAGGCAAGCAGCTTCCAACAGCAGGGCAGAACACACAACACAGGAGAAGCCAGATCTGAAGTGGAGGCGACTGGAGGCAGGCGAGGAGGCCGAGAAGCCAGGCCGGCCAACACAACTTTGTCTGGCAGCTGCCGGCCAAGCCCTGAGACTCGCAGCAGGCAAAGGGCAACAGCACAGCCCGGCACTGCTCACAAAACTGCCCTGCCTTCATCCCAGGCGAGGGTCCCCGTGGCACCCCAGACTGCCGGCACCCCCAGCCCACAACCACCGGGCAGCACCGCCGTGCTCACACCCAGGAACCGGCCCCAAAGCCGGGCTCACGCTGCAGCCGACGCGGGCAGCACGCCCCGAGCCCAGCGTCGCCCCACAACCCAGAGACACCCCCTAAACCGGGCGGCACTCCCTGCAGCCACAGACACCCCCAAACCCGGAAGGACCCTCCACGCCCACAAGCACCCCAAACCCGAGAACCCCCTACACCTGCCTACGACCCGTGAGGCGCGGCAGCCACCCCTCGATCGGGCGCCTCCCGCACAACCGGACCACACTCNGGAGACGGGCGGGACCCTCTCCGCGCTCGGGCGGGGCCGGGCCGCGGTTCCCTGCCCGGGGGAAGGACAAGGGGCAGAGAGCGTCCCCCCTCTCTCCCGGTGCTTGTGTGAACTTCTTCCGAGGAAAGCGAGCAGGGTCGGGGCCGCCGAGACGCGGAGCTCACGGCCGTGGAGCTGGGCAGGCGGCCAAGGCCAGCCCGCACGAGGGAGGCCAGGGCAGGTGCTGCCGGACCCCCAGGGAGACAACAACCCTCCGGCCCAGGCCCCGAACGCTGCCCTTGGAAAGAGAGGAGGAGGAGGCCAACACACGAGCGTGGAGCCTCCCAGTGCACTTTATTGTGCCGGTGGAGTGGCATCAGGGCCAGCACTGGGGGACGCTGCACAGCAGCTCCTGCAGCGGTGCCCAGGCTGGCCGTGGACATTCTGAGGCCAACACTGCAAGTGGGAGCGGTCTTGGGTCTACACGGGCCCGGGGAGCATGGACTGGAGCAGCTGATGCTTTCAAGATAGAAACACAGAGTCACAGAATGATTTGGGCTGTAACGAACCTGAAAGAAAATCTAATTCCACCCCCCTGCCATGGGGCAGGAGCACCTCCCGCTAGACCAGGTTGCTCCAAGCCCCATGCAGTCTGGCCTTGAACATTTCCAGGGATGGGGCAACCATGGCTTCTCTGGGCAACCAGGGCCTCACCATCCCCACAGCTCACTGGTACCCAACTCCAGCAGCCCCAGCACCACCAGCCAGGTACCATCAGGGTCCTCTTGTGTCTCCTCAGCTCCAGAAAGTGTCAGATGCTCCAGCATCCCTGGGCCCGTGTGGATCCAAGACCACTCCTGCCTGCAGTGTCAGGCCCAGAAGCCCCACAGCCAGCCCAGATGCTGCTGCAGGACCTGCCATGCACCGTCCCCCAGTGCTGGCCCTGATCCCACTCCACCGGCACAATAACGTGCCCTGCGAGGCTCTCTCAGGCCTGACAAAAGTATGTGGCCACAGGACCATTACACTGAGCCACTGGGAACAAAATGCTCTGCATCCTGATGTTTGACCTTGTGCGGCTTCTCCTTGTGATACAAACCCAGGCCTCTTACAGCAGACTCACAGAAATGTAAATGTTTCTGCCTGAGAAACAATACCTTTGCAGTCTTTCGCTCTCCTAAGGTATGGGGAAATCACAACACCACACAATTCAGTCACTCTTTCCATCTTAACACCAGGCACTGGGGCACAGTGGAGCTGCAGACTTGCTGAACAATTCACTTCTGGAAAGAAACAGAATTTCTCCACTTCTGCTTCTGTTTACTCGTCTGCAAATATGACAACAATCTACTTGATACAGTTCTTGAGCTCACATACAACTTTCAGGTCAGTTACGGAAAACAACCCACAATTCAGACATGCGTTTGGTTATAGCATTGGTGAAGGTCAAGAAATAGCCTTTTCCTAGAAACAACCTTGGGAAAGCTCTTGAATTTGGGAGATCTTCCTCCTAGTCACAAGTCTGGACCTACCCAAGTCTTTGGCATACACTGCACCTGTTATCTAACACATGGTCAAGAAACTACCTTAGCTCTTCAACTGGATCCAAACAGACTAAAGAATTTACCTGAAATAAACGAGGGATTCTTTGTGGAAGAGACCTGCGGCAGCCTCTGGACTGCTGACCAGTCACCTCTGCCAATGCTCCCAGTCATCTAACGCACCTCAGCTTCCTCTCCTTGTGTGAGGGAGAGATTCTGCAATAGTCTAGGAAGCAGGTAGGGTAGGGGAGACTGAAACATCTCTCTGAGACACCTTCTGGAAGGCCTGCGAGGATGTCTTGTGAAGGAAAAAAAAGCAGCCAGAGGGAAGTATAGAGCAGAGGCCATTTACCCTCAGAAACTTACTGGGCAGCCAAGGGGGCTGCTTCATCAGTCCTGCCGTTCTTTAGCAGCAGTGCTGCAGCACAGGTTTTGATCTAATGCAGGAGCAGTCCCCAGGGGAAGGCAGACCAGGCTATGGGCTCGGGTGAGTGCCCAAGCAGCAGAACATTTCCTCAACCAGCATCAGAGTCCACTGCTGAACCTGCCTGGACAAAAACTAGACAATGTCTCAGGTACAAACAGTGTAGGGAAAAGGAATGTGAAATCCAGCCTTGGAGAATCCAGGCCTGAAATGCAATTCAGGATCAGGAAATAAATCGCCCAGAAGTCCTACAATACTAGGTGTGTGACACTGCTGGGAGTGACTGCTCCCTTCAGCTCCTGCCTTTAGAGTGTCCCCAGCGATCCTCTTTTACCAGCCACCTTCCAAGCCAAACTCTGGTGCTCGGGGTTTTCTTCTCACCAGGCTTTCTGTATTTTGCTTGGCCTTCCAAGGCCAGGGCATGACATAGCTCCATTAGCTAGATGGTGACAGAAGTGATGCATGCCAGGGAACAAGCGCCTTGGCAAGCTTGAACGTGGCACTTGGTGGTTGACATGGTGGTGATCGGTCACAGGTCGGACTCGATGATCTCCAGAGGTCTTTTCCAACCTAAATGATTCCGTGAGAGTGCGATGAGGTCTCCCCTCAGGGAGAAACAAGCCTTCAGTTAGCACTGCAGCAACCGCCTTGGGGAACGAGAGCCGGAGCCGCAGGCGGGGAAAGGGGAACAGGGATCGCAAAGTAAGGAATGGGGAACTGAGACGGGGGATCGGGAACCACCTCAGCGCTCTCCCATGCCGGGGCCGCCCCGCCCCGTCCCGCCCGGTGCCTCTGCCGCTTCCCTCCCTGCGCACGCCGGGGCGCGGCCGCCCTCATGGCGCTGTGTCGGGAGGTGCTGGGTGTCTGCCTCCTCCGCCTCCTCCTGCTGCCGGCAGCCGGTGAGCGCGGGGGCCCCGGCGCTCAGGGAGGTTGGGGGGGCTCCGGCGTCGCTTTCGGAGGCGGTTCCGCGGCTGCTCCGGCGCAGCATCCCCCGGGGAGGCCCGGCCGAAGAGCCCGGCGTGGGGAGCCCCAGGCTGCGAGCAGCCCCCTCAGCTCGGGGCGGGGGCTGAGGAACGCGTGCTTTGGGGGGCTGAGGAACGCGTGCTTTGGGGGGCTGTGGGACCGTGGTGTTGGGGGGCTGTGGGACCCTCGTGTTGGGGCTGTGGAACCGTGGTTTGGGGGGCTGTGGGACCCTGGTGGTCGGGGGCTGAGGAACGCGTGGTTTAGGGGGCTCGTGGTGCCGGCGGCGGCGGGAGGTGCCCACAGGCTGACTGCTGCTTTGCCGCGGAGTTGGGTTCGCCGAGGGAAAAGTCCTGATGAGGGAAAAGCTCTGCCGGAGTGAGGCGGGTTTGTGTTGAGCCGTGGTGTCGGCCAGCAGCTGTTAGTGCCCAGCAGTGGCTGCGGGACCCCTCCTGACGGTACCGGCTGCTGGTTACTAATGTAAAGCAATGATCTACTAGGGCGGCTCCCGGTCATTCTTGAAGCATCCCATTAAAAACCTTCACCTTTTCACCTCTGACACAGTAAATTCTATTCGTTTACAGCAGGATAATAGAAATATGGAGATGTTTAGTGGTGATATTGCATAAACAGCTCTGCTTATGTAAGCTTGTTTGATAATTGAGTTCATACATCAAATGCTATTACTGATGACTGGGTTTTTTTCAGCAGCTGTTTTGTTACTGTGCTTAGAGGATGGACCATGTGGTTAGAAAGAGCGGATGTGATCACAGAACTTAGCTGGTGAAGTCTCAGAGAAGGAGAAGTACTATTTATATTGTATATATCAGTGGTGTCACTCGATCAGAGGGATCAAATTCTGCAGAAACATGTGCAGAAAAGTTGACTGTGATGTGCAAGAAGACATTTGACTTGGTCAGAGTAATGCAGGATCACAGTTTGGAGGCTGAGCTGAAATCAGTGTGGCTGAAATGGTTAGAGTTTTATCTGTAAGTACTTCAAGGTATGAGCACCAGAAAAAGAGTTCTTTAAGCTGACTCACTTAAATACTCTTATTTAAGCTGAAAATGCCATAGCAGTAACTGTATGCAAGCTAGTCTTGAATAAATAGGATTAGAAGTTAGTACTTCTTGCAGTGATTCGGGACTGGGTGGGAAGAGTTCATCAGCTCTGCTCTTGAGATGGAACTTGGTCAGTCCGTTAAAGGTTTTGTGTGGTACTGATGGTGTGAAATCATCACGCTGCTGTCCTGCAGGGTAGGATGAACCCCTCAATAGCTGCATTGTGGAGGGTTGCGTGTGCACTGTACCTCTTCTCAGGTGATTCAGATAATTAACCCATCAGAAAACCAGCTGGGGAAAAAAGTGCCACTCCTTGATCAGCTGAGGAGCTGCAGAATTCAGTCCGTTGAGGAAGAGTCTCATGGATGCCGCAGCTGATGGAAGAAGAGAGGAATAAAGTAGAGGCACCAAATTCTTCTCCTTCGGTGAGCTCAGCCCTTGTTGGCTCAGCTCAGCCACCTGAGAACTGGCCTAGACCTGTGGTTTTCCGTGTTCTTGTATTGTGCTGCAGTAGTACAATTGTGAAATGAAGGGAGGAATTTTGTTGGTTGCCTTGTTTTGTAATTTGACAAGGTATTTTGGAATTGGTTTTGCTACCTGTCATTTCCTTGTCAGGGGTAGAGGAAGGAGGGAGGAGTCAGGTGGCATTAGGTAGACGTCTGCAAAAGAAAAATTTGATCGATCGTGTGTAAACATATGTAAAGCTATAAAAAGTACAGCTGTGGGTACAGAAGTTCCTCTTTGTTACTGTTTAATGAACCTCCATGTTTAAACCCTTAGAAGATTTGTTATTTTCTTTTTATTGTTGGCTGTTATGCCTAAATATTTTTTAGCTTTTTATATATTTTTCATGTATTTGTAACTTTGTAGACTGTTAATACAAAGTTAAAACTTCTAGTACTTTTCCTGTCCTCCCCCAAAGTTTATCAAACCCTTACTAATACATTCTTGAAATTCTGTTTGGTCTTGCCTTTAGTCTAGCAAGGACACTTTGTTTTGCAGTTTACATTGTAGACACAATTAAGTGTAGGGCTAAAAGATACTGGGGGGGGCTCCAATGGGGCAGAACCTGGGGGGAGATTACCTAACCAACTGCTCTTCTAACTGGACAATATTTGATAGATATACTAATCAACCTTATGAAAATTGTAGGAATACTGTATTGTGTGTGCATATCACCATATTGTGCACCATGAAGGCTTTCAATTAAACACTTGCTTTTATATTATCATTTTAACACTCTTTGAAAAGGTTTCATGTTTTATTCCAGGCAACAGCTGAAGTATTCAGGTATTTCTTGATGCCAGAGAGTCAAGACTGAATTTTCAAGTGCTAAAGTCAGTTTAAATACTCCAGGAAATACCTATTTTCTACTGAAGGAACAGGATTTATTGTCTTTGCCTCTTCCTGTTTGCTTTCTCTGAACAACTACACCTGAAGGAATTTGAGTTTTTTGGATGGAGTGTGGTTTAGAAGCAAGATATCAGGGTTTGTCTTGTTAACGTGATATGTGATAGGAAGGAAAATGATGAATAGAAACCAGCTGGCTGCAGCATTTATCACTGAAAAATGAAGTGATACCCTTCTTGGGAAATGACTTTTGCTTGAGCTTTGAGAAGTATTTTTACGTGGCAGTTAAAAGCTTTTAATATGCCATTCTTATGATGCAGTTACTCAGGCTTGGGAGGGCAAAGACAGAGAAAACAGCCAGTCTCTTCAGGAATGTGTCAGCCCAATGCAGTTCTGAAAAGCGTGGGATGTCCCCTAAGGGAGCCATCCAGGGTACAGGAACATCCCCATTGCAGCTGCACCAGGTGATGCTTGCAGTGGGAATGCCACTAGGCTGGTTCTAGTTCTAAGAATCTCCGTTGTATGACATCTCTGTTTTCTACAGTGGATTACCAGGATTAGGATTTTCTGTGAAGTAAACAAAGCAACAGGTAGAAATAACCAAGTCTGTAGGAAAACCTGCAGTGAATGTGGGTGGTGCATCTTTTGCATCAAGTCAAATCTCTAGGAAAACTTAACATTTTCTTCCAACTGATCTTAAAGCTTTTTTGGTATTTTTAACCTGTTTGGCAACTCATGTTGCTCTTTGAGTCTTTATAGTAATTTGGTAGCTACTATCAGATGTAAGGAAGAGAGTATCACCAGCATCTCATATTTTCATGCAGTTTAGTGCTTATGTCTGTGTGAACATTTGGGTAGAGGTGCTTGATGAAGATGAGATACTCTGTGTGTGAGGAGTAAGTATTTGCCTTTGTTATACACTAAAGGACATGGTTTGTAAGACCTAACCCAAATACTTTTAGCATATTTAAATGTTAACTTAGGTGATCTGGTCAGCATGAGAAAAAGACTTTGTATGATTATTTCTTTACTTACTAACTATTGGTTTGTAACTCTTTTCAGTTTTGGGTGAGGATTGTCAGGCATATACTGGTTTTTTTGGCAAAGCACAACCTGCACAATCCTGTCCTCACTTCTGCTGTGGATCCTGCCTGCATCGATACTGCTGCTCTGATGTACTCCTAAAATTTAATGAACAAAGTTTGCAGTGCAATCAACTTGATGAAAGGTATGAAGCAAACTGAATGTATACAACACATTATAATTCTGTCATCAAATGACAAAACCACACTGTTTAATGGTTAAATCTTCCTAGATCTTTCTCCTCCATATCTCTTGTCAGGCTCTATCAGAGATCAACATTAATGCTTGTTACTTACCTGTGAAATGGGAACAATGAGGTGGATAAATTAATGCATGAACTGATGTGTGTCTTCTTGAGCATTTTCAAATACTTACACTCTGTTTAATTTTTCTGAGGATGCCTGACCTAGATGAACATCTGGAAGTTTTAAAGAAGATCAGTGCGGAAACCAGGGAGCTCCATGAATCGCTGTCCAACAACTGGTTGGGATGAAGCTTTAATATGTGTTTTTATTACTCTGGCGGGAGGGCTTCAAGGCCTGATACAATATGCATTGATGTTTGTTACAGTGATTGTCATCCTCAGTATTACTATATCATGTGTAAAGTCCTTGTTATTGAAAGCTGTAACTTCACACTTTAGAATGCTTCAGGACACCAGATAAGGTACCATTGGTACCTGCTCCAGATGGAGAATGTTACCAAGTGAAAGGCATCCCAAAGGAGCAGAGAGGACACGCTCTAAAACCACCCGTTGTGGAGATCTGACTGTAGTCACAGAGTGGATAATGTGAAAATTGCCAGGCCTGCTGTGGAGAATCGATGAGACTGGTTGAGCACAAACCTGAGCTGAGCCACTTGCTTATCTTGCACCTGGCTCAGGCAAGGCATAACCACTGAAGGATGTCTGGGGTGGGACACTGGCCTGAGCTCGATGTTGTCTCTGTAAAGCACAGAAGAGCACCCACATCTCTGCAGGGAAAGCGAGCATCACTCCCCTTTACCCAGGCATAAGAGGCCTTGTTCGAAGTACAAATCTGGTCCTTGGAGGCCATGATGATGTGCAGTGGTAGTGTGAGAGCAGACTATCAGATGTCCTTTAGCCAGGTGGAGGAGGGAGTGACACTGAAATGTCACACTTCTGTTCTGCCTTTGTTTCAGTTTGACCGAAAGGTAACAGAAACCCTTGCTATAAAATTGGTGTTTGGTTTTCTCCATGTAGAGGATGAGAATATGACCCCACTTTGTGGACAAATTGCTGTGCTTGCTCCTCTCCTCCCCAAAGCAGGGAAGCCTGTGTCAAAGCATACCTGAATGAAACTAAGCTTAATTAATGGTGAAGGTGAGCTTAGTAAAAAGCTAAATTTGTTATTTTTTGTTGTTAATCGGTGACTAACTTTAGTTACTTAGGGCTAATGCAGTAGATACATTTATCCACACCTGCTCCAAATCAATGTATGGTCTGTTTGTTTTTGGATTTTGCAAAACTGCCTTGGAACGGTGTTGTCAGGCAAATGTCAAATCCATACTTTTAGCACCACAGGCAACAAAAATAATTTCTCTTTTTAGTGTACATTACCTTTCATAAGCACTTGAAACTTAGCTAGGTAACTTGAATAAGTCATAAATTCCATTTTTTGAGAGGAATTCTCTTGTTACAGGGTCTTTGACTCGCAGACTTTTGAGGGTCCTGATGATTTCTACGTTGATTCTGCCCCCAGGTAAGCCATGCAAGCTTTTAAAATGGAATTTGGGTAGAGGTTCTTCATTGTGTAGTCAGGACATGGGGACTTGGCAGTGCTGGGTTAACAGTTGGACTCAGTGATCTTAAAGTCTTTTCCAGCCTAAACAATTCCATGCTAGAATGTGAAAATAGAAATACTTATTTGTGTGTTAAGGGTGCGGAGCACTCAAAATCTGTGTACATGTTGGAAGAAGGAGAGACATGAGGAAGAGGCTGGATGTTGCCATTTAGACCATAACAATCTCGGTATATAATAATCTGTATCCTCCCTGCTGAACAGGAGGTTGAAGCATTAGCACAGAATCACAGAACAGCTGGGGTTGGAAGGGACCTCTGGAGGTCATCCAGTCCAAGCCCCATGCCAAGACAGGGTCACCTGGAGCAGGTGACACAGAAATGTGTCCAGGTGTGACTTGAGTGTCTCCAGAGGGGAGACCCCACGCACTCCCTGGGCAGCCTGTTCCAGTGCTCTGCCACTCTTAACATAAAGAAGTTCTTCCTCACGATGAGGTGGAACATCTTCTGTTTTAGTTTATGGCCATCACTCCATGCTCTGTACTCAGAAAATCCATAGTGGCTCTGGAAGAAAATCTGCTTTTGTTTGAAGTATCTCCTTGGTGTTCTAGCACCTTTTGCAGTTAGTTTTTTATCAGTATTTCTCCTTCTGTTTCAATCTCGGGAAAAAGTAAATTCCTTTAAGCCTATATTGGTGATGACAGGAATCCTGCTGTAAAAACGTGTCAGTTTTTCCCAGTGTGGAAGATGATGAAAAGAGGGCAGAATCACAGAATGTTAAAAGGATTTGAATGGACCTTAAAGATGATCTATTCCCAGCCTTCCTCTGCCATGGCCAGGGACACCTTCCACTAGACTGGACTGCTGAAGGCCCATCCAGCCTGGCCTTCGACAGTGCCAGGATTGGGTTATCCACAACCTCCACGGGCAACCAGTTCTAGTGCATCACCTCCCTCACAGTAAAAACTTTCTTCCTAATATCCAACCTAAATTTCCCCTCTTTCAATTTGTACCCATTACCCCCTGTCCCGTCACTCCAGTTCCTGACAAGGAGTCCCTCTCCGGTTCCCTGCAGCCCCTTCAGAGCCTGGAAGGTGCTGTGAGGTGTCCGCACAACCTTCTC
>VZTG01006051.1:348371-360484 GCA_013397845.1 Melanocharis versteri
GGGACCCCAAAGCTGTGCAAGGACCCCAAAAACTGTGCGGGGACCCCAGAGCTCCGCACGGTCCCAAAAACTGTGCAGGGACCCCAAAGCTCCGCAGGGACCCCAAAAACTCCGCGGGGACCCCGAGTCCGGCAGCGCTGTGGGGTCACCGCAGCCCGGCCACACCCGGGGGCTGTGAATGCCCCCCAAAATCAGGGGTTGCTTCTCCCCACGGATATTCCTCCCAGCCGCCCCCCCCACACACCCAGCTCCTCAGGGATCCCACTCTTTCCCCACACTCCCCACTCAAATTCAGGGTAAGGAACCCCCTTCACTCACCCCATGCTCAGGTTACCCCAAAAAAGCTGTGTTTGCCCCGTGAGGGGTTTGGTGCCCCCCACCCTGGGGTGGGATGTTTCAATATCCTGTTTTATAGAGTTTTAGCCTGGCCACACGTCACCCCTGCGTGTCACCGACTGCTCTGAACGTAATTGAGTGGAAGATTAAGGCCCTCGCAGGCTTTCCGAAATTAAAGGGATAATAATGAGGAGGTTAAACCCCATATTTGGGATTTGGAGAGTAATGCCTCCCAAAGCCTATTATTCACAGAGACATTTGTGTAATTGAAAATCCCCATTTTAGCTCGATTTTAACATTCTGCTCTCAGGTTTGTAGCTGGGAGCTGAGGCACAGGAGTCACAGCAAGTTCTTCTCCCTGGGACACAAGAGGGTCAATCCAAAAATCCCAGTCTAAACCGGGATGGAGGCACTGGTCTGTCCCCACTTAATGCCTGGTTTGAACTTGAGCACGTGGGGCTGAGCTGGGGATGGTGACCAACGCTTGAAAGGAGAAACTTCCCGGAGCCCAGAGCACGCAAACACCAAAAATCCCGAAAAACCGCTGCGTGGCAGGAGGGTGGGAGCTCGTTTGCTGCCTGCTTTAATTAACGAAGGCAGCAGAGCCAGGCTGTGCCCAGCCGGGGACACCCCTGCTCAGCAGGCTTTGCTCTCTCCTCGTGTTCACAGCAAAGTGCATTTATGGCAAACCAGCACCTCTGGGGGTGGCTGAAGGTGACCCCTAATGGAAACCCGAGCTCCTTCCACTCCCTCAAACCCAGCCACGGCTCCCCCACAATAAATCGGGATCTCAGCTGAGAGCCCTGTCTAATTCCTGGGTGATAAAAACACCAATTGCTGACATTTCCCTCTGTTTTCCCTTCCTCTGACATTTCATTAAGGAGGAAATAACGCCAGCAACTCCAAATGTGCTCTCATTGACATTTGCTGGCCCTGATTAAGCCAGAGCTTGACAAGGGGGACACCCCTGTCCTCAGGATCCCAAAATTCCCCCGGCTCCTCCCAGGGCCCTGCAGCACCCCAGGAATCACCTCAGCTCACCCAACCCAGCCCTCACTGCAGCCTGTCAGCAAATCAAATTTATAGGCGTGCTCAGGACTCCAATCACCACAGTCATTAACAATTTGTTAATGAGTCAATTAACATGCCTTGGGATCTATGGAGAAAGGGCATTACAAATATGATGGCATCAAATACTGCACAAATGAGGATCTGAGGGTGCCCGGGGCTGCTGCTGGGTGCAGGTGGGACCAGCTCCAGCATCGCTGAGGTTCTTCCCTGCTGGGGTGGCCAGGATTGCTGCTGGGGTGGTCAGGATTGTGTTGGGATGGCCAGGATTGCTGCTGGGGTGGCCAGGATTGTGTTGGGATGGTCAGGATTGTGTTGGGATGGCCAGGATTGTGTTGGGATGGTCAGGATTGCTGCTGNCACCAGGCTGGAGATGGGGAATGAGCTTTGACACCAAACACTCATTTTAGCAGCAGCCAAGCCCCACTGCCTGGATTTTCTGCTGTTTTGCAGACTCTCTTGTCTCACACTCAGGTTCCTCTCCCACCCCAGCACAACCAGGCTGTGCTGAGCTGCCCCAGCTGATGGAAAACAGGCCCAGGGCAAGGAGCAGCAGCAGCTTAATTACAATCCGAGCCTGTCAGCCTGGTGAGAGCGGGGAAGGGCTGAGCTGAGCGGGGAAACGGGAGCAGTTCGGGAAAGCTGCAGGGACGGGATGGCCAGGGCTGCTCCCCCGCAGCCCCACCCGCACAGCATCCTCCTTCCAGGGGTGCTCAGCCGCTCAGATCATCTCCTAATCCCCAGCAATCAGAGCCTGGCTGAACCTGGGAGCAGAAGATTTCACGTCTCTTGCCAAATTCCATCTATCAATCAGCCCAGCCCCGCAGGCTCCGGGGGTTCCACGAGTAAATCCCGTTCTCTATTTGAGATCTGCCCGGGAGATCCACCCTGAGCCCCGTCCTGCGGAGGGAATCCCCCAGCCCAGCTGCTCCTCCCGGCTCCGACACCCGAGAGCAGCCGCGTTTTGCCCTGACGGCAAATTGTGGATGGGGAAAACACGCTGGCTGCCAGCCCTGCGGCTGCCGGAGGCAGGAGGAGCCTTGCACACCCCGGCACGGAGCCGCAGCCCCTTCCCCGCCTGAAAAACGCCCTTGTGGCCAGCGGGGGCCGGGCCGAGCGCGCTGCTTTGGGGTGAGGGATGGAAAATCCTCGGCAGCGCCGCTGGGATGCCGAGCCACGGGAGCTGAGGGTGCCCTGGGTGCTGGGCAGGGACCCGACCCGGCTGGGAGCGGGGATCCGAACCCGGCTGGGAGCAGAGATCCTGGAGCAGGGATCCTGACCCGGCTGGGAGCAGGGATCCTGGAGCAGGGATCCTGGAGCAGGGACCCCGACCCGGCTGGGAGCAGGGATCCGAACCCGGCTGGGAGCAGAGATCCNGAGCAGGGATCCTGGAGCAAGGATCCTGGAGCAGGGATCCTGACCCGGCTGGGAGCAGAGATCCGAACCCGGCTGGGAGCAGGGATCCCGACCCGGCTGGGAGCAGGGATCCCGAGCCGGCTGGGAGCAGAGATCCTGGAGCGGGGATCCGAACCCTGCTGGGAGCAGGGATCCTGACCCGGCTGGGAGCAGAGATCCTGGAGCAGGGATCCCGGGAATCCCTTCAGCTCCCGCTCATCCCTGACCGAGAGCGGCCTCAGGACGGGCTGGAACGGCCCCTTCCCGTCCTTCTGTCCTTCTGCGGGGTCACTCCTGCTCCGGGGCATCCTCCCGGGGACGGAGCCGGGGCAGCTGCCCCAGGACCCCGCAGATGGCAGCTGGAAGCCCGGGGATGGGGCAGAGCCCCGGGGAGGGCAGATGGGCAAGGGTCCTGTGTCCAGCACAGCCCCGGGGAGGGCAAATAGGGCTGGACAGGGGTCCTGTGCCCAGCTGGGCACGGTGGCACCTCTGGGCATTTGGGATGAGCCCCTGTCACACCCAGGGGCCAGCAGCCGTGGGGCAGGAGGGGCTGTGCCCTCCCCAGGCCAGGGCAGCCCCCCTGACCCCGCAGCCGCGGCTCTGCACGGGGCAGGGCTGGCACCGAGGGCTCGGAGGTTTCACCTCCAAAACCCACGGCACCGTGCAAGGGCTGGGCTCGTTCAAAATCCTGCTGGGAGCTCGTTCTCAGAGGAAATGTCATTTCCTGAGGGGGAAGCACGCCCTGGGGGAGAGGAGCACCCCTGGCAGGGGTCTCCGGGACTCTGCACGTCCCGCTTCGCCCCTTGCCCGGAGCAGCTCCCCGAGCCTCCCCCCGTCCCCACACCTCGGGCTCTTCACGCTCTGCTTGCCCGGAGCCGTTCGCCGGAGGAGCAGCTCGCCCCCGAGCCGCCGAGCTGCCCGGGAAATGTTGTGTTTCACGGTGAATTTGTCGTTCTCCAAAAAGGCTGCGCAGCGCCGAGGGAGGGCTGCTGCTCCAGCGGCTCCGAGGCTTTCAGGGAGTTAAAGCACGGGGTACAAACTCTCCTGGCACGCTCCGAGGGTGCAGCCGGGGAGGAAAGTGAGCTGGCGTTGGCTGGAATTGATTCTCCCAGGGTAAGAACAGAGGGACCAGGAGTTTAGTCACTTTTTTGGGGGTTAATTCTGCTTTTTATCACAAGGAATTCAGGCCTCATCCCAGCCTCGTGTTAAACTGGATTAGTTTTACTGGAGCTTCCAGACTGACACCAGCACATCTTGTTATATAACGCAGCAAAGATAAAAATACAGGAGGGTGAAATATCAGCTGTTAGAGGAAATAACTGGAGCACCCACACATTTAATGCATCCTGAAAAATGGGGGGAGAAATCCCAGTGCTGGAATGCTCAGGGCATCTTCCATCACAGGGTATCAAAGCACAAATCACTGCTTATTTAAACCTTGTCACGTGCTGGTCACAGCCAGAACCATCCCGGGGCAGAGCAGGAACCTGGGCAGCATCAGCAGAGAGAGAAATATTAAAACTGAAGAGGATTCCAACGGGAAAAGCCATCTCACCAAGGTTGAAAGGTTTTGATGGCGGGAAAATTTTGGGCAGAGCAATTTCCAAGCCATTCAGCATCCAAACGGGACCGTGGGCAGTCAGAGTGTGGAGCAGGGCTGGGGTTTGTGTCGGGACAAGGCTTCCTGAGCCACGTGGGAGCCGTGGTGGCTGAGCTTTCCTGGATGTTTCCCCTCCGTCTGGAGAGATGGATGTTCCCGAGCCTGCTCCAAGCATTTCATTCCACGAGCTGCGGGAAGCTGCTGAGGGTTTCCAGCTTGACCTGAGCAAAATAAACATCCTCTGCAGCAGCAGCAGGCTGCTCCTTCAGCCTCAACAAACGCTCCTTCCCCAAGGCCTGGTGATTCCCTGCTCTGGTCTGTATTCCCAGTGGGAGAGGTCGCTCGCTGCGACATTTAGAGGTGATTTCTCTCTCTCCAAGCTGATTTTTTTCCCCTGCGGGGCGCTTTCCCCCCGGCTGTTTCCTCCCACCTCTCCAGCCCTGCATCCCCAAGGGCAGATTTTGCTGCTGCCGGTGTCGCTCCCCATCCAGGCTGTGCCGGAATATCAAATTTAAGGTGCAGACAGCAGCAAAAGCAGCGAGGCTGCTGTGAAACAGCAGATGGGCAGCGCTGCTCCGGCCGGGCAGATTCTGGAGCCGATAATAACCGCGAACATCTCCGTGCAGCGTGTTTAAGCCCGGTAATCGCCTTCCCCCGCAGCCCGCAGCGGTGTTCTCCGCCTGTGCCCGGCTCGCCCCGGTCCTGGCACATCCCTGCCCCGGTGAGCCGTGCCCGGCTCCGGGTGGGCATTCCGGCAGGGATTTCCCTGCCAGCACAGCCTGCCCGCGGACACGGGCGCTGGGAGAGGTGCCGGCGGGTTGGAACAGAAAATGAGCATTTCGTGCCGGGCCCGTGCGGGCAGAGGTCGCATTTCGGTGCGGGATGTGCTCCGAGCTCTCTCTCTCGCAGGAGCCTGTTCTCACCAGCCCGGGAGTTTCACACAGCTCCGGGGTGATGCTATCAGGTTACAAGGCTCCCTTGCCATTAAAACATCAGGTTTCGGGATTTTTGTGGTTGGAAATATGAAGAACGTGAGTTCAAAAATCCACACAGCGAGCAGGGAAATACGACTTTTTTTTTTTTTTTTTTTTTAATCTCTGGATCCGGGGGAGGAGCTGACTCTGGGGTTTGGAGCTTTTAATAGAAAAACTGGGATGTGCTCAAGTGGCTGCAGAGCTGGGCCCTCGCAGTGCTTGGCTCCAGCTGCCTGGAGGGAAGGGCAGGCACTGACCACTCCAAAAAGCCACCAAATCCTTTTCTGGAAGTCTTTGCTGGCTCCTGCAGGGAGCAGGAGCTGCCTCAGGCCCTTTCCAGCACTCTGCAGGTGCTCCCAGCCCTGCCCAGCTGCTGCTGCTCGGTGGAAACGTCCCCTCGGCCGCTCTGCAGATCTGGCACAGCTCAGAACAGACGGGACAGGGACCGAGCAGGGCTCTGCCCAGGTCTGCAGCTGCTGGCTCCAAACGGGCTCCTGGACAGGAGGGGTGCGGGTGGCAGGGGCAGGAAACACAAAAAAGCTTTTAAAATTCAAATAGAAGGAGGCTTCTTTAAAAAAAAAAAAAAGCAAAGTAAAACCCCCCCAAACAGAACAAACACAAACCTCGCTTCGTTATTGTTAAAAATTCCCTCAGAAACGCGGTGGGAAATGTGCTTTTTCTGCTGGGCAGTGCCAGAGCTCCCAGCTTGCCCTCAGCTGCTGGACCCTACTTTGGCCTGGAACAAACCCTCTTTAGCCCAGGAGCAGAACCAAGGCTCAGTTTCGTCTTCACTTTCCTGTTTAAAATGGGTTTTTTTCATTATTAACTCAATTTAAGTGCCTATTTTTCAAATACACAGTGGGCTGCAGCTTTCCTTGCAGGTCCAGGGCAGATTTTAAGGCCAACCTTGAACGTTGGGGTTGCCCCTCTCCAGGTTTGGGTGACACAATTCCCTTTTTGCTTGGGGTTACAGCTGATTTTTCCTTTAGATTCACCAGCACGGGCTCCATCCCCAAACCCACAGTTCCCAGGGCAAGGCAGGCACCAAAAGTTCATTAAAATAGAGGGGTTAAAAGGTCACCTTTTGCCTGGCACAGAGGACTGAAAGGGGCAGGGAGAACTCGGCTCCCAGGCGTTTATTGTTGGAGTTTTTCTCTGCTCTCCAATAATTTAAATTTCTGCATCCATTAAAGCAGCATCACCGATTCTCGGCGTTGCTGCTTTCCCATTCCCTCTCCTGGGCAGGATCTCGATTTTATTCCAGCCCAATCCTCGGGGGCAGCTGCTCCAGCGTTGAATTCTCCTGCTGGCAGCCTGGCACAGGGGTCACCAGCGGCATCCCCAGCCGGGGAAGGGACATCCCCACTCCCTGATTCCCCCTGGCCTGGCTCCACCTGCAGCCCCTCTGCCCTCTCCCCTCGAGCCACAAATTTGTGATGAGGGGACACCGAGTTTGCCACAGCCCCACCTCCCCTCCCCCGGGACGTTTTTCCATTGTCTGCTTCAAAAAAAGAAAGGGAATTGTTGTTGGGAGCGTCGCGAGCATCTCAAAACCGAGGTGACATTGTCGCTGCTGGTGCTTCCATGGCAACCTGCGTTTGTTTCTCGGAGCTGTTCCATAATAATTAATAAAAACCTCCCCTGCACGTGGGCCCTGCTCTGAGCGCTGGCGCAGCTTCCCCGGGTCACGTGGAACGTCCACACTGAGGAACCAGAAAAAAGAACTTTTCTGGCCTGGTCTGGGCGCTGGGACCAGGCAGGGCCACCTGATGGTGCTCCAGGGAAATCCTTAGGCCGGGAATGACCTCCCCACGCTGGATTCCCTGCCTGCTATGGGAGAAGGGGTCAGGAACGGGCTCACCCAGCAGGGCACAGCCCGCGGGTCTGCTCCTGCCAGGGGATCCCACGGGAGGAGGAGCAGGCTCTCACACCCGGGTGGGGACTGCCGAGGAAAACTCGGGCGCAGCAAGGCCTGGCTTGGGAATTCAGGGGTGTTTCTCCCCAGTTTTAGCTCCAGCCAGGAGCCAGGGGGGCTTTGCTGCTCCGGCCTTTCGGGGGATCCATAAACCCAAGTGCTTGGGC
The DNA here is from genome assembly GCA_013397845.1 of Melanocharis versteri. Lineage (NCBI taxonomy): Eukaryota > Metazoa > Chordata > Aves > Passeriformes > Melanocharitidae > Melanocharis > Melanocharis versteri. The sequence goes on from VZTG01006051.1 coordinate 355,827, forward strand.
CCAATAGAGCTGTCAAACATCCAGTGGCACTTCCTCGGGAGGAGAGGAGGAGGAGGAGGAGGAGGAGGGCTGAGCCCCAGGGCCCCGGCCGAGCTCCAGCTGGGATAATCCTGTTCTGCCAAGCTCCATTTCCTCCCGCAGCTCCAAGTGGACGCAGGGTCTGGAGGTTTTCCCTGCGAGGCGCGTTTCTGGCCGGGCACAGCCACGGCTGCCAGCAGGAGCTGCCCCAGCCACGCACCCCGGGGGGCTGCAACATTCCCACATCCCTGGGAATTCCCGTGGGAAGGCGGCTGCGGGGTCCGGGCTGGCTGAGCTCCCCGGGCAGGGCGGGTTTGTGGTGTCGGGAGCTTTCCCTGGGTTCCCACCCTGGAACTCAGTCCCCTCTCACCAGCTCCGAGCTGCAGAGCTTGGAGCCAGAATCCTGGGAGCCAGAATCCCAGGAGCCAAAATCCCGGGAGCCAGAATCCCGGGAGCCAGAATCCCGGGAGCCCAAATCCTGGGAGCCAGAATCCCAGGAGCCAAAATCCCGGGAGCCAGAATCCCGGGAGCCAGAATCCCGGGAGCCAAAATCCCGGGATCCAGAATCCCAGGAGCCAGAATCCTGGGATCCAGAATCCCAGGATCCAGAATCCCGGGAGCCAAAATCCCGGGAGCCAGAGCCGCTCCTCTGAGCCGGCCTGGGAGCATCAGAGGGTGATGAAGAGTTCTGCCTGCATCACTTGCCCCGTGCCAAAGGCTCGGGATGATCCCGGTGCTCCCGACCCCCTGCCCCTGCCAGGGCTCTGCCGCTGCCACAGGAGACCCCTCACTCCCCCTGCTGCTGCTGGCCTTTCCGAGCAGGCGCTTCCCAAGCTTTTTCCAGCTCTGAGATCAAGCAGCAGCTTTTATTTCCGCGGCAGAGCCCCGTCTCTGCTCCCTGCCCGCCTCGTTCGCTGCCAGCATCCTTCCGTGGCGGGCCTGCCTCACCTGAGCCGCTTTCGGCCGCTGCCCTCCTTCATTCCCGGAGTTCCCCCTGCCGGAATCGCCTCTTGCTATTCCCTCTTTTCCCAATCTCCCCCCTCTGATGAAGCCACGAGCCAGGGAGCGTCTGCAGGGCCCCGCATCCTTGGGATGGACGGAGCCCCGACCCCGCAGCCGCGGGCCAGGCTTCGCTCTGCGGGGCTTTGAATTCGTGCGGTTAAACCTCCGCTGGCCGGACAAGGCCAGGCTTGGCAAAGCCGGGACGACGCCCTTCCTACCGCGCTCTCGAGGCTTTTTCTCGAGGTTGTGTCTCGGCGTTCTCGTTCTGAAGGGAAGAAAACCCGGACTTCAAAGCACAGAGAGGTGAAACGCGCTACAGGAAACCGCAGGGAGGGAGGGCGAGCGGCAGCGCTGGGGGAGCTCGAGGTCCCTTCCCACCCTCGGTACAAGCAGCGATCGCTGCGGGAGAACCAGCGTTCGGCCGCGTTCCTGGTGCCCTTCCCCATCCCCTGTCAGCAGCGGGAAACGGCGAAAATGCGGGATTCGGCGTGGGAAAAGTTTTGGGGTGACACCCCCATCCCAGGCAGAGGTTTTGGGGTGAACCCCCCCATCCCAGGCAGAGGTTCGCAGCACAGGCTGTTGTGAGCCATTCCTGGCACCATTCCAGCGCGGGCTGGGGGCATCAAGCAGCGTCCCCAGGGATGTGATAATTCCTGAGCCCCCCCAAACCCCCCAGGCCGAGGAGCCTTTGGGGCAGAGTGAGGTGCTCAGGGAAGGCAGGAAGAGCTGAAATTCCCGCTGGGATTTCTCGCACTGGATCCAAACCCGTGCCCCGCGGTGTCTGAGCTGTCCCGGGGCACAGCAGCCCCTCCTCCGGGCCCTTTGCGATGCTCAGGAGGATCCCGAGGAGAAGGGAATTAATTCACTGTGCCCTCGCCTGCTCTGGCACAGCCAGGTTCCCTACCCAGGCTTTGCAGATGACCTTCCCCAATCAAACATTAACTCTGCAGCAAACAATCATTAGGGAGCATTTGCTGCCTTTAATAATGAATAATTAAGGCTTTTATTAATCCACCGGCTCCACTTGGAGCAACAGGTGCCTGCAGGATTAATTCTGCTGTCATTTAGGGGAGGGATGAATGAATAGCACTGCGAGGCAGGGAAGGAGGAAGGTGCTCAGATTCCACTGCACTTCCTAAAGGTGCTGGATCTGCTGCTGGAGCTGTAATTATGCAGATTATTAACTGCCAAACGCCAGGCTCAGAGAAATTGTGCTCCTGGCAGCCCTGCAATCCAAAATGCAATCAAGGCAGACTCCAAACTTCCAGCAGGCTGGGGCTCCATCAGCTGCAAAACAGGAGAGGGAGAGGGAGAGGGAGAGGAGAGGAATCATCACCACAGCACCCCTGCACATGCTTTGCCTCACAGAGAGGGCTGAGTGTAAACTGCAGCAATAACATAGGGCAGGAGTGAAGTAGATCCTGAAAAAGGGAGTGGAAAGGTGTTTTCCCTACGTGTGTAAATGTTTGTTTCTTTTCTTTTTTTCAATNAGAGGAAGAGGAGAGGGAGAGGAGAGGAGAGGAGAGGTCCAGGCAGGCAAGGAAACCCTGGAACGAGGGAGAGGAGGGAGCTGCTCCTCCGGGGAGCCCACCTGGGACAGAACAGCCTCCACTCAGTGATGGGTTTGACTTTCCACTTGTGCTGAGAGCCCCAGGAAACCAAAACGAATTTAAAAAGCCCAGTGCCAGGGGGACCCCGAAGCGCTGTGCCGGGCAGGAGAGGCGATCCCCGGCCAAAAGCTCCTCTCAGCGCCGGGACAGAACGAATAAAGCCATCCCGAAACAGCTTTTCCAGCCGGATCAGCTCCCTGGAGCTCCCTCCCCTCTCTTCTCCTGCCTCCTCGCCCGGGTCAGGGCAGCAGAAACACAGGAATTGCAGAGCAAACCCAGCTCGGGGCAGGGGGAATCGATAATGCTGCTTTATGCAACTGCTGTGAACATCGATGCTGGGAAGAGCCAGGAGGAAATGCTCCTGTTGGATCAGAAAGCAATTCCAAAGCCGGGGACCAGAAGATATCAGAGCGTTTGATTTAAAATAGGCAGAATTTAAGTATTCCTGTTATAGCTCCTGAAGTGTGGCTGCTGTGGGCAAAAATCTGAGCACAAACCCAAGGATTTCCGAGCTCTCTGCGCTTCCCAGATAAATTCCCGACTCCTTCACAAGACTGAGGTGACGTTCAGATGTCATGTTTAGTAGTTTAAACCATTTTTTCCAGCCTGTGGGGCTGGGGAAGGCTCAGGATTTGTTCTCCAGGCTCATCCAGGCGTCCTGGGCCCTCTCGTGGCTGTTGGGAACAGGACACCAAGGGATTTTCCTTTAATTTTTATATCAAACGCCCATTTCACGTTGTTGGAAGGAGATTTTTGGTTCTGGAGCGCAGAAAATCCCATCTGTTGCATACAAACGTCCTCAAAAATAAAATGTTTATCGCAGCTCCTGGGCACGGGAATGGCAGCACCAGGAAATGCCAAAAGGAAACTCTTTTTTTTCTTTTTTTTTTTGGCCCGAGAGGCTCTCCTGGAGGCAGCTTTTCCAAGGTGCAATTCCGGGGTGCTGAAGGCAAGGTGGGGGCAGGCAAACAACTTCCAAACGTGAGTTAAAAAGGGGGGAAAAAGGTGGAAAAAAAAGGTGTAAAAAAGGGGGGGAAAGGAGGGGGAAAAAGGGGGGGAAAAAGGAAAAACAAGCCCCNGGAAAGGAGGGAGAAGAGAGGGGGGGAAAAAGGAAAAACAAGCCCCGAGTTTCTTTTAACATTTCATTTAAATATTTCAAGACCCAGGGCCTGGCTGGGAGATTTGATGCTTGAATGAGCTCCTTGCACTTGTCCCTGGTGCCTGCACGGATTCCCAGCTTTCCTGAAGGAATATTTCCATTGGAGCTGGGTGGGAAATGCAACGGGATCTGTGCAGATTCCAAACTTACCCGGGATGGGGTTTGATCAGAAATAATCCCTGTGTGTGGCACACTGGTGCTGGCTTGAGAATAATCCTACTACTGAATAAAGATAATTGTAATAAAGATGGTAATAATAAAGATAATGATAATTATTATCACAATAAAAATAAAAATAATAAAGATAATGATAATAAAGATGACAATAATGATGATAAAGGTGATGATAATAATAATAATTCTCTCTCTGGGAACTCCTGGCAGTGCCTGCAGCAGGATCCTGGGATAGCTGAGGGTGGAATTTCCTGGTGCCTGAGGGATTTTACCTGGAGGCCAAATGCAGCCCAGGAGCCAAAGCCAAGAGGGGAAATCCAGGTCATTCACCCCAGACTGAACTGCAGGATTCCCAATAAAAGATTTTACACAGAAACAGGGAAAACCAGGGACAAGCTGCTCCTTCTTTGTGTCTGGAAAAGCACAAAGGCCAAACTTACTCTGCAATTCTCAAGAAATTTAGATTTACCTGTTTTCCTCTTTTTTTAGAGCCCACGGACAGGGGAAGTTGCTGATTTTATACAGGAACCCAAAAACCAGCTGCTCTTCCTCCTGTTCCACTGCTGCAAAAGGAAAAACTTACCTGGAGTAACAAACCAGTTGTGTTCTTTGTGCTTCTAAANCTCCTGGAGGCAGCTTTTCCAAGGTGCAATTCCGGGGTGCTGAAGGCAAGGTGGGGGCAGGCAAACAACTTC
>VZTG01006051.1:360517-386050 GCA_013397845.1 Melanocharis versteri
GTCCCTGGTGCCTGCACGGATTCCCAGCTTTCCTGAAGGAATATTTCCATTGGAGCTGGGTGGGAAATGCAACGGGATCTGTGCAGATTCCAAACTTACCCGGGATGGGGTTTGATCAGAAATAATCCCTGTGTGTGGCACACTGGTGCTGGCTTGAGAATAATCCTACTACTGAATAAAGATAATTGTAATAAAGATGGTAATAATAAAGATAATGATAATTATTATCACAATAAAAATAAAAATAATAAAGATAATGATAATAAAGATGACAATAATGATGATAAAGGTGATAATAATAATAATGATTCTTTCTCTGGGAACTCCTGGCAGTGCCTCCAGCAGGATCCTGGGATAGCTGAGGGTGGAATTTCCTGGTGCCTGAGGGATTTTACCTGGAGGCCAAACGCAGCCCAGGAGCCAAAGCCGAGAGGGGAAATCCAGGTCATTCACCCCAGACTGAACTGCAGGGTTCCCAATAAAAGATTTTACACAGAAACAGGGAAAACCAGGGACAAGCTGCTCCTGCTTTGTGTCTGGAAAAGCACAAAGGCCAAACTTACTCTGCAATTCTCAAGAAATTTAGATTTACCTGTTTTCCTCTTTTTTTAGAGCCCACGGACAGGGGAAGTTGCTGATTTTATACAGGAACCCAAAAACCAGCTGCTCTTCCTCCTGTTCCACTGCTGCAAAAGGAAAAACTTACCTGGAGTAACAAACCAGTTGTGTTCTTTGTGCTTCTAAAGCAGGGCAGTTAAAAAGGCAAAAAAAAATATTAAAATGATTTCTTTTTATCTGCAAGAAAATGTTTATTCTTTGTGAACCCCACAAGAAAAAAAAGGATGCAGCCAAGACCAAGTACTGAAGGAAAACGGTGCCCGAGGGGGCAGCAGGATGGGGGAACCTCAGCACAAAAATCCGTGACAATATTCCGTGTTCTGCACGAGGATGGAAACCTCTGACAGCTCTGAGCAACACTTGCACGGTGACAGTTACACAGGGTGGTTCCAAAATGCAGGTGACAGCAACACGCAGCCCTGGCTAAAGCTGGGAGCTGGATCCCAGGGGAGCTCTGGGATTGGAAGGATGGAATTGGGATTTTTCTCTTGACTTCTGCGTCCTAGGCTTTGTTTTGGTGTTGTTCCATGAGGCAACGTGCCAATTAACACCATAATTTAAGAAAAAATAGAATTATTTTCTTTTCAGAGGAACTTCCAGAGTCCACTGCATGTTTGCAAAATCCTGAAGCTGGGGTTGGATTTTCTCTTGGCTTCCCCCTGCTCCCAAATCCCCACCCTCCCAAACCCTGACCCACTGCAGACGTTGCCAGTGCAAAAAAAACCTTTTTATGGATGTAAAACCACATTTTAAACTTTGTGCAATTTGTGAGTTCCCTTGAAAACTCCTTAATAAAAAACCCGAACTCCTTGGCAGCGGGGCTGGAAACCACTCAGACAGAAGGGGAGATAAAGTGTAAATCACAGCTGAATAAAATAAAAAAACCCCGGAACTGCAGCTTTTATTAGGCAGCTTTACAGTCTCTCGTGTACAGAACATTGCACAGCTCCACCTTCACCCTCCTGGAGGGAGCTGGTGCCTCCCAGAGCAGAACACTGCTGAGTTGGGACCAGAATGAGCAGAGGATGGAGCCCAGCTCCTGCTGAACACCCAAACCACCACGAGCAGCTGGCAGCAGGCTCTGGAATGAGCTTTGAGACAGAAGCTGGATGACAGTGAAGGGGGTGGGGAAAAAAATAGTTTAAACCATCAAGTTTCCTCTTGAAATGTCTTTTCCCAAGGCACTGTGAACAACAAGACTGCTTAGCAATTCTCAATGACTGAAAAACACCAATGGGGATATAAATATTTCACACAACAACCACCAGCACATCATCAGCTATTCTTTATTCCTTCCCTTGAACAACGCCCCTGGAATTTGTTTGGTCCTTTGAGGGGGGAAAATCAAATTATCTTCTGCAACATCCACGTGTTTGTATTAAATACATCTATAAATCAAAGCTTTGTTGGATTGTTTAACCCTTTCACTGGGAAAACTGAAGGGTTTCCCTCACTGGATGAGTCTGCAAATCCAATTTGATCATTAAATAAAAAACCAAGGAGAAAGGGTTCAAAACCAAGCAAAGCCCTGTGTTTTTTTTTCAAGAGGAAACCATGCAAGAGTACATAAAAAGGCAAAATTGGCTACTTGAAAACCAAGAATTGTTTTTAATGCGTTGGCCAAGGAAAACAAATCGCAAAGTTCTGTGAGGTTTTTCTAAAAATTTACAAGAAAAACTGATGGGCAGTTCTAGTCAATGCTCCTTTCTCCTGCTGGAAATGACAACAAACACAGTCCCACACGAAACAATTTCATCTTGACTGCAAGAGAGCCCCGGGGGCTCCTCCAGCCCCCAGGGCAGAGAGAACCTTGGCATTCATTCATTTCTTCAGGGGCTGATAGACAGAGGCGTTGGGGTCGAGTCCAGAGGGGCTGGGCTCCACGAATTTGGAAGAATAATGTGGGGACACAGGACTCAGAGTGCTGGTGGCTGCAGTGTAGGTGATGCTGGGCATGACTGCCATCACCTCTGCGATCTTCTGTTTGAGGTCCTTGATTTCCTGATCCTTCTGGAGGATCTGCCCTGCAGACAGCAAAGCACAGCGCTCAGAAGCAGCAGGTTTGGGCTCTGCAGGAGCTCAGAACGTTCCCTTCTCCAGCCTGACACCCCTGAAATCACAGCCTGTGCAGCCCCTGTTCTGTGCTCAGAGCTGTGCTTAATTATCTCGAATGACCACGGAACAGAACTCAACACTCCCATTGTGATCTTGCATGATTTAGATTCACAGCTGTACCTCCCCCAAAGATTATTTCTATTTAATCTCATTTTTCTGCCATTTTTTCTGCCTTTTTCCATTCCCCTTCTCCAAACTCCTCACAAAGGCCCCAGTATTTGTTCATTAAACCTGTTCATTTTCCCAAACTGTCCCATTCCCATCATTCCTCTCTGAGCTTTCACGACACCACCACAGCAATTCCTGAAACCAGGTGAAGAAAGAAACCCGCTGCTGAAACAAAACAAAACAATTTCTCCCCCTAATTAAACATTCCTGCAATCAAACAACCTTCTGCAGGGAAATTAAACCGGTGTTAAATGTGAAGTTATTGAATTTTGCTCCGTGGTTTGCACAGCTGCACGAAGGCTGGGCTGGGTTTTATGTTGGTTTTCTGCTCCCTCTGGTGGCATCACCAGCAGTGCCCACACTCCCCTCACCTGCTGAGGGTAAAAACAGGCCGGGTTCTCCCCAAATTTAGGTTTTATTTACTTCAGGAGTAATAAAATATTATTGTTAGGATGAAGGGACAGCAGTTTAATAACTGGCTTAATTTAATTAATTAATCTCTTTTAAAGAGAGAGCCCTTTCAGAGCTTTAAGGTCTCCAGCTCCTTGTAATGATTTATAAAACGCAGGAAATAATAATGAACTAACTTATCCCCCATTTTAATGTTTGTGGTCAGTTTGATGGGCTGGGGAGCTGAGGTCAGATGGTTCAGGCTCCACATTCCCAAAGCTGGAAATGCCAAACTCCTTTCGAGAGCGGAGCGAGGGCCACAAAACTCCAGGATTTCCCCCGATTTCGTGTGGAATGAGAGCCCCCAGTTACCTTGGGCAATCTCGAGCTGCCTTTTTGCATCTCCCAGAGCAGAGAACAGGTCCAGCTTGATCCTGGTCTCTGCACTCAGGCTGTTCTCCAGGTGCTGGGTCTTGTCCTGCATGGCTGAGAGCGCCGACATCAACACCTCCGTGTCCTTCTCGTTCTCCTTGTACTTCCTCAGCTCCTGCGGGCAAAACGGGGACAAGAACGGCAAAAATGTCATCCTGGGGGGCAGAAATGTCATCCTGAGGGGCAAAAACGTCATCCTGGGGGGCAAAAACGTCACCCTGAGGGGCAAAAATGCCATCCTGAGGGGCAAAAAATGTCATCCTGAGGGGCAAAAATGCCACCCTGGGGGGCTTTCCACAGCAGAGAGACTCAGGANCTCAGCTCCTGCGGGCAAAACAGGGACAAGAATGGCAAAAATGTCATCCTGAGGGGCAAAAACGTCATCCTGGGGGGCAAAAATGCCATCCTGGGGGGCAGACACGTCATCCTGGGGGGCAGAAACGTCATCCTGGGGGGCAACAAGTGTCATCCTGGGGGGCAAAAACGTCACCCTGAGGGGCAAAAACGTCACCCTGAGGGGCAAAAATGCCATCCTGAGGGGCAAAAAATGTCATCCTGAGGGGCAAAAATGCCACCCTGGGGGGCTTTCCACAGCAGAGAGACTCAGGAGCCTTTCCTCTTCCCCACACTGGGCCTGGCATTAATTAAAATGCTGGTTAATTAAGGACTCCAGTATCACCTCCAGTAATTACACGTGGCCACGCTGCAAGTGATTAAAGCTGTAATTACAGCACCATTTGCTCTGGGGCTCAGCTCTCCACCCAAAAAGGCCCAAAATGCCCTTCCAGAGGCAGCTGAGCTCCACTCAGCACCCTGAGCCAGGCTGGGCAGGTGGGAATGCTCCTCAGGAAAAACCACAACTGTTCATGCTGGAAAAGGCCTTTGAGAGCATCAAATCCAACTGAAACACATCCCCAGGTGCCACATCCGTGGGTTTGGACACTCACAGGGATGTGGATTCCATGGCTGGGCAGCCCCTTCCAATGCTTCACAACAACATGGAAAAAGCTTTCCCAAAATCCAGCCTAAATGGCTGATTAAAGGGATTTTTTCTATCTCCCACTGAACCTCACCGTGCTGCAATGCCAGAAATTGAGGAAGGAGAAAAACAGGGAGCAATTATCCCGGATATAAGAGCCAGGCAACCTGTGGCTGGGGAAAAAAAATCCACACAGAAATATTCTATACCTTCAGCTGGAGGAACAGCAGTGCAGAGGGGAAAATATCAGTGCCTGCAACAAAAAGCTTCTCTAACAGTTTGAAGATGCTCATAAAATTAAAAAGCTTAATTAGAGCTGGGTTTAATTATCTGAAAGCCATGCTCAAACACTCCACGGATAAACCACACTTGTTGTCAAGGGTTTGGTAAATCCAGGGACAACAAGGCTGCACCTGTGATTGGGAAACGAGTCCACAGCAGCACCAGGTGGGTTTTGAAGAGGCATTAAAAATCCATTTTCATGCAGATTGTCAGTCTGAGCACATCTTTAGGACAGGAGTGAGGGCACACATTTGAGCTCTTCAGCTGTAACGAGCCCAACCCTGTTTGCTGCACATCTACCATGAGGTATTTTCAATATTCAGGCACTTTCACATAAAAAAAAGAAAAACAACAGCCTGGCCAGTGCTCCAGAGTGCCCTGAATCAGGAACCTTTAGTGAAATTTGTAATGATTATTGTAATGACTGGCCACAGGCTCCTTGTATGAGGAGAAAAATGCTGTGGAGGGGATTCTGCATTCAGCCTACACAGACCAGTGGGTTTGGGGGAAAAAATCCCCATTTAACCAATGGAATGCTGTGGATGGAGCCTCTGGACCTTCCTTGAACCATGGAATCCCATGGCTGGAGCCTCTGGAGCCTCCCTGAGCCAGGGAATGGTTTGGATGGAGCCTCTGGAGCCTCCCTGAGCCGTGGAATGGTTTGGATGGAGCCTCTGGAGCCTCCCTGAGCTGTGGAATCCCATGGATGGAGGCTCTGGAGCCTCCCTGAGCCGTGGAATGGTTTGGCTGGAGCCTCTGGAGCCTCCCTGAGCCAGGGAATGGTTTGGATGGAGCCCCTGGAGCCTCCCTGAGCCATGGAATCCCATGGATGGAGCCTCTGGAGCCTCCCTGAGCCAGGGAATCCCATGGATGGAGCCCCTGGAGCCTCCTCCTGCCCTGCCAGGCCCGGGGCAGGACGGGCAGGGGCCCCTGAGCAGCTGCCCTCCCGAGGGTGGGCACTGCTCCATCGGATCCAGGGACTGGGGAGGGCTGGGAGCTCTCCCTGCGATGCTGCCCCGAGCCCTGGGGCTCTGGCATTACCTGAACTTTCATTTCCAGCTCTCTGATCTGATCCTCTTTCAGTTTGATGTCGATTGTTAACTTCTTGCACTCTGTCTCCAGCTCCCGGATGCGATTCCGTAAGGTTTCCGTGCATTCCCCTCTGCAGGACACAGCACAGGACAAGCACATGAAATAACAGCAAGGCTGCCCTTCCCCAGCTGCTTGCAACATGAAAAATTAAAATAAAAACTGAAGCATGAAAAGAGGAAGACAACTCTGGTCTTCTCAGCAAAACAATTCCCCTCACAGCAGCAATGCAGAAAGTCACTCTTTGTTGTACCTCAAGTATTGGGAAATTTGGAATATTGATGAAATGTGGAGAGCAGAAACAGGAATAATTCCTTTTATGCATTTGCAGCACTGCAGGTTAAAGTGCCCCCCACTTGTGCTGTGCTGCTGTGTGACCACAGCACCCCCACTGTGCTGAGCACTGGGAGCCACTGCCCAGAGCAGGAAAACCCCAGCGTTTTGGCCAATGTTGCTGCACAAACCCTTGATCCCCAGCCCCCATGTGGAAGGAGATGCTCCTCCGAGCAGGACACAACATCTCTGAGAGCACGATCCAGGAACAGCAGGTAATTTACAGCACATTCATCCCTTACACGTGTAAATGTCACGCAGGCACTGAGGCTCCGCTCCAGGGGAAGGCATCTCCCAGTCCTCCCTTGTTTTAACACAACCCTCTCAACACAAACACAGCTTTTTTCCTTTTGAAATAAAAGATCAAACACAGGCTCCTCCTTCCTGCCCCAAAGCCTCCCCAAGGGCAGAGCACCTCGTAGCAGCAGCAAAGGCGACAGCTCGTGCAGCAGTTGCTTCTTCCAACTTCTTCCTTTTCTTTTCTTCCATTAACTGCTTTTCTACAAAGGTTCGTGCCTCCTGCTCTGCTTTTAGCTTCTTCTCCAGCTGGCTGATCATTTGTTTGTCTTTTTGCTTCATCTGTACAGCGTTGTGCAATCTGCAGGGGAACAGGGACGGAGTGAGTGCAGGGTCGATTTATTAAAATTAAACCGCCGCCAACGGCGTCCAGCAAGCCTGGGTGGGTTTGCCTCACGTTTGAGGAGGTTTTAATGGAATAATCCCCCTCTGCAGCCCCCAGGTGGCCCAGGCAGTGGCCCCGGGGGTGGCCCCGGGGGTGGCACGTACTTGTTCTGCAGCAGCTCGTTCTCCTGGCGGAGCTGGCCCATCTCGGCGCGCGTGCCGCGCTCGGCGGAGCTCAGCGAGCTGACCTGGCTGCGCAGCTCCTGCTCCACCTGCCTGCTGGCCTGCAGGTCGGCCTTTAGCTTCTTGATGTCCTGTTCCAACCTGGCAAAGGCAATTCCAGAGGACAATTTCAGCTTCCCGGCCCCCTCGCCCCAAGGCTCAAGCGCGGAAGAAAAGACGGCAGAAATTGAAAAGCGGCAGAATGAAGCTCGCACCATCTGCCAGACCCTCCAACTTCAGCCTCCAAACAATCAGCTCGCACAATTCTCTGATTGTGTCCTCGCTAAATTATCAGCTTTTATGTAACTCTGCACATACAGCTCCGTGCAGAGCCACGCACACCTCAGAGCCTCCCACAGCAACTCGCTTCCGTGCACTGTCAAGTGGTAAAACAAATCCTATGGAATTACATTTTCCCTGAAGCCTGGGAAGTTCTAAACCAGGACAGAGCCACGCACAAACAGATTTCACTTCTGTCCACAAACGCTGAGTTTGATTTGTTAGCCAGAGCTGAGCTGAGGGCCAGGCTGCTGAATTGTCACCTCACCATGTTGGTATTTTCTTGCAGCACATGATGTGCATGCTGAGTAACGAGGATGTGTTAAGTCATCCCCAGCTCAGGAGTCAGTAAATTTAGTTTTAATTGCTCCTGAACAGAGACCATCTGCTCTACACTTGAAATTGTAGCTTTGGAAAGTTCTTGAAGATTCATGTAATCTTATTAACTAAAATATTTTCAACAAAAACTGGTTAAATAAAACACACGTTTTGGAAGAGAGGCACTCAGCTCACTTTGATTTTTCCCCCACAAATAAGGTTATTGATTCTTAGAATAAAAACACATCACAGGTGAATAATCAACCTTTTAAAACTCTGCTACACACTTATTTAAAGCAAATACACCCCAGCCATTCTCACACAATCCTCCTTTGCTCTGCCAGGTATTGATTTGAGCGTTTTTCAATGTCCATAAAGAAGATGAAGGTGGTTTTGTTTCCTAGGGTTCCATTCTGAATTAGTGGCAATGGGACACTGAGATAAGGAGAACAATCACAAAAGCCAAAAAGAGCTGCCCCTAGTGACACTCAGCAGTGCAGATGAATGGCTGGAGCTTTTTGATTTCTTAATGAAACATTTTTGGGCTCCAGAGCAGGGAAATCTCAGCCTAAAAGGCTCTGAGAGATGAGCAGTGAGAACACCCTGTGCCACTGAATCCAGAGGGGAAGCGTGGAACCACCAAAGCTGTGGAAATCCATAAAAGAGGGTTTGTAACAGCTAAAACAGCCCCAAGAGATGAGAGAGCCAGCAGCAGCCTCTGAAGGAGCGTGGCTGGGCTGGGACCCCTCAGACAGCTCAGATCTCAGCCCCCTCCTGCCCCAGCTGCCTCTCCAGTTCTGTGGAAGTGCCCTCCTGGGAAGATGAACTCCTTCAGTGCAGTACAAATGGTCAAAAGCACCCTTGAACAGAAAAAAAAATCAACTTACAGGCAAACAGCAACAGCACAAAGCAAATACCCACCTCAAAGGGAAGAGCACAAATCACTTCAACTCCTGGTGCTCTGCTGAGGGAAAGAATCTGCAAACCTGACCAAACATTCCAGCCACAGCCCCAAAATGGGAACACCAGCAGCTGGCTTTAGGTGTGTGCTGCCACCCTGCCCAGAAATCAGAGTTTCGTTTCAGCTGCCAAAAAAGCAGCAGCCCAGTGTTTTAGAGAGAGCAAATGTTTAATTAAAGAGAATAAAGAAGCTGTGGGAACCACTACCAGACTGGGGTGTGCCAACAGCTGACTGGTTTTAGTCCAGGTTTTCATTAACAGGTGGAAAAATGCTTGGTAGGACAATGCAGAGGAACAGACACAAATCCCACTTTACCCTGACCCATAAATAATTTCAATATCCGTGTCTAGACTGAAGTGATAACTGAAGATAAGAGCTGTAAATAGCTTTTACCTATAGCTCAGACTATGCCAAACTAAGATACCCCAGGATTTATTTTGGGTATTGAGTATTCCAGGAAAAGAAGCCCTGAGCAGATAAAGCCTGAACAGCTCAGAGGTGCTGGCACAGGACGGGCTGAATTTGTATTTTTGGCAACAGAGAAGTGCCGTGAGTTCAGGGCTGTGGAGCCATCTGGCTGGTGGCATTCCTGCACCTGAGTGTTCCCAGGGCTGCTCCAGGCTGGAAAAAACCTGCAGGATCCACGGGGAGCAGACAGGAGCCAGCCCTCCAGACCTGGAGAGAGAGGAGGCCTCAGCTCTTCCTTCTGGGTGTGTGGAATTTCAGGGGTCGGGGCTCAGGGAGGGTGGAACGTCCACGGGACATCACTCCAAAGGGGCCAGAAGAGAATTAACACAGAAAACTCATCTCTTTCCAGTCAATGCCACACAAAACCACTGGAAATTGCTTTATCAATGGGCTTGTTTGGAACGAGGTTTTACAGTAAGATTTTAGCAGGTTTTAATTACCCCTTCTCATGACACTGAAGGTTTTGCTCCAGCTTTAAATACCAGAGCAGAGAATATCTGTTTTCTGCCAATTGCAGAGCAAATGCAGGCTCCTCTCTCCCTAAAACGACTGAGGAAGATCATAATCCATCATCATCATCATGCAAATGCTGCCTGGGTGGCTTCTCTCCCAGCCCTGCCCCAATTAGGCAGAGACACAACTTCATTAAGAGTGAAAAGACGTGCAGGGAGTCACCCTCAGACCCACACGTGGCTCCTTGCACAGAGGTCACCCCACACAGGGACATGAAACCCACTTTAAAATAAAAGCACATCAAGGCAAACCAACACAAAGCCATAAAAAATCACTGCTGCAAGCAGGGAGCAGTGCAGGGAGCTGGCCCTGCTCCCCTCTGCACAGGCTGCACTGCTGGCACAGTGATGAATGACCTGCTAAACCAGCATTTTTCAGATTATTGTTGTTCTTACTCTGATTTCATCTGCTGCTTAAGTCTCTGATTTCCAGGCTTATTGGAGAAAATTATTTACAGGGGAGGGGGAAGCAAAGAAAGCCCGAGTTCTGGGAGATGCTTCTCTCTGCTGCTGCACACAGCACCACTCATTCCGACACAGAACTGCTTTTTAAATGAGGCTTTAGTTGCAGATTATGTTGTGCTGTTTATACAAGCGAGGTCAATTCCTTCAGTTTGTCATTCCTCTAACTGCAGATTTGCCCATTTCCTTCGCTGAGCACCACCCTCCTATCATTCCTGGTGAGGAGAATTAATCAGGGATCACCTCTGAGAGGGAGCATTTTTCCAAATGCCTCGGGGAAGATTGATGGATGAACTTAAAGACAGCTCAATCCAGCTCTAATGCTCCCCAGTACTGGTGTCTGGGTGCTCAGTTTACTCCATCCCATAATCACCTGGCAATGGCACACAAATGAAACACAGTTTATATAAAAATCACCATTTTTAGGACCCGCAAGGCCCTGAGATGCTCTCCCAAAGCCCCAGTTCTGCCTTTGCTCTGCTCTGGCACAAGCAGCCCCTGCAGTGGAGCTGCTCCTCTGAAGTGGCCACGGTGCTCCTGCAGCACTTCCAGAGCTGCTCCTGCTGGAACTGCCAGGCTCTCATTCCCAAAAGCAGCTCTCATTCCCAAAAAAGCCAGGGATCCCCAGAAAGCCAGGATCCTCCTTTCCCTGCCGCAGCACTGCTCCAAGCAGCTGCCATTTCCAAAGGTGGTTCTGCTTCCGAGCTCTCTGCTGCCTTGGGAAGGGCCTGCAGGAGGGATTGGCTCCCACATTCCTCATCTGCATTCCCAATCCTTCTGATTTTCTGTTCTGTGCTTGCCTTCCTCGGGCAGGAAACCCTGGCCACCACCCCCCTGCAGCTGACAACAGGAAACCTTCTGCTGCTTTAATGCCACTCCAGGCAGGGGGGGTGAGCAGGAGGCACCAACCCCTCTCTGCCCATCAGAGATGCCACCAAATTTTACAATAATTACCACCAAATGGCCATAAATTCACGTGAAAACCTTCCAGTCTGCCTCTGCAGGTTAACACCATTTTAGGAAAGCAAAATAAGCTGTGGCAGAGCAGCTTTTGCTTCACCAAGAATTTTTCCCAGTCCAACTGCCAGAAGATGTCCTCGTTATCTGTGGGAATAATTAGTACATGAGACAGCTTGTTCATCACCTCGTGTGCCAAAGGCAGGACCTCTCTGGATACAGACAGTTCTGCCAAGCTGCCCTGCCAGGGTTTTAGTGCAGTTTTAGTGCAGGGGTTTTTAAGGGTGCTAAAAAGCAGGGGCAGGTCATGGGTTTTGCTGTGTAATGTGCAATAAACAACCAAAAAAATTATTCTGCAGCAATTACAGCTTGGCCTTGCTCCATATATTGAGGCTTTAAATCTGTTTCACCTCAGAAATGACAGTGAAACGGCGAAAGAAATGAATTTGCTCTGTACCTCCTGACAAACAGCAGGAGGTGCAGAGGGACACCAGGCTGGTCCCAAATGGAGCCCTCCATTGGCCCTGCTACCAGAGAGCTGGGAAAGCAGCACTCAGATCAGAGATTCAGTGATGAAGGGCTTGGCAAACACCACCAGATTCCAGCAGCCCCAGGAGATGTCTCAGAAAACCCCAGAGGCTCCTGAGCCTCGGGGATCCCTCAGCTCTGGCGAGCAAGAATGGAACAATTCCCAGGGATGGGCATCAGGAAGCTCCTCTCCACAAAACCAAGCACTCAGGCCCTGACAATCCACCAGACAGAGCAAAAACAAAATCTTAGCTTCACATGAGAGCAGTATTGTATATATAAAATACAGACATAAACCTTAACTAGCAGGACCCTTCCAGGTAGATCACATCGAGTGTTTCGAAGGTAACAACCCTGCAAAACTCCTGTTCTCCAAACCTCCTGGTCTTGGCTGTCTCCAGCCCTGTTAATCCCAGCAGCAGAAGGAATATTTTACATTTGCTCCTGGTTACTCAGCTCAGGGCCATCATCTGTGGACACGAAAGGAAAGCAGCTCGGGTCTGCCACCCTGCTGCCAGGCTGCTGGACACCGAGTTATGAAAAGCAGCTTTATTTGGAAGCTGAGCAGATCTGACCTGAGTTTGAACAAATGCAGGACTTCACTCAGCCCTTTCCAGGCTCCAGCAGCAATGCAGACTGAAAATTTAATAACAGGAATGAGCAACACTCCTGGAAGTGGAAAAGATGATGAACAAATGCCTGGCACTCCAGGGACGGGATAATTGACAAGGTTAAAATAAAAAAGCACCATGAATTTTTAAATTTAAGTGCACTCCATCCCATCCAATTTGTCAGGTGAGCTTAGGCCCCCACTGGTGTGGGAGTTCCACAGCCAGGCTGAGCAGAAACAAGATTTCATGAATGATTTCAGCCAGCAGCTGGGAGTGTTCGGTGCTCCCCGTGCTCCTGGGCTGCCTGCACAGGGACAAGAAACAGCTCCAGGGATCCGTAACACGACTCCACACCCACTCGTCCCAAAAACACTTGTCTGAAGAAGTTAAATTCCCTTTCAGGGCAGAGCAGGCTCTTTCAGAGTACAGCTGTGTTCTCTGTCCTTTGCCAGTGAGTTCCAGGAGCTGGAATTCCCTAAGGACACAATCTGGTTTGTTGTAGACTCATTTGTGTTAGAAAATCCACTCTGGGCAATCAGTGACCACCTGCTCTAAGCTCCCACAAAGATTTCGACATGAAATGTAAAGTTGAAACCCACCAGGTTTAAATCTCATTCCCAGCCACAGCCACACAATTCCCAGCCTGGCAGATCATTCCTAAAGGCCTTCCCTTCCCTCTTCCCAGGACTTAGGAATGGTGTTTGGAAGTGCAGCGAGCTGAGCTGACCCTTCCCTCCCTCGGGGAGCAAACAAACCCTATAAAGAGAGCAGAGCTGCCAGCTGAGAATGGCAGCACACAGCCAGCCCCGGACAGGGGCTGGGGCAGCTCTGCTGAGGGCAGAGCCATCTGCATCCCATAATCCTGGCTGCATTTGATTCACAGGTCAGACTGATCAGCTGCTTTCTGCTTTGCCTCACACAAGTTCTCTACAGACACGAGGTATCAATTAGTCCAGGCGTTTAATTGGCAGGGATATGTCAATCAGGGGCAGAGCGATTATCAGAGGAGAAAATAATATTTCCATTGAAGTAATTGTGTTCCCACAGCACAAATCCTCAGAGACAAAAGCCCAATTATCAAAAGGTACCTGCAGGGAAAACAAACCCGATCTGCCAATTAAGTTGGCCAACATCGATTTGGTGGAATAAGGAGTAAGAGAGACACGAGCCAGATGGAAGATGGAGAAGGGCAGGATTGTGGAACAGTTTTTGCTCCAGACACCTCTCCATGCACAGCCACACCACCTTCCTCACCGGTGCTTTTCCTGGCAGCACATGACAACACCATCTGCCTCAGGGCAAGCCCCTGCACCCCACAAACCCTTCTTCCTCTAACCTCCCCAGGCGCAGACGTAAAGCTGTGACTTTTCCACGCTGCCAGATCGCCGGGCAGCCAGAGGAATCCCCGGGAGCTGTGCCTGCAGCAGGGCTGGGAGCAGAGCTGAACTCTGCACCTCACCAGCACCGCCTCTCTGCACGCTCTGCCTCCACACCGGGAACCCAAGATTAAATTGCCAAACACTTCAAAGGAAAAACAAAACAAAACACCTGCTCCGGCACCAACAAACCCCACTGAACTCCCCGGAGAGGCAAAGGTCACTCCACAGAAGAGCTGTCAAGGACACATGAGCTGATTTTCTCCATGTTTTCCTCCTGCCTTTCAGCAGAGTATTTATGGTGCCCCACAAGAGCCCTGTGAGGTAGGGGAGCAGCAGATCCCGAGCCAGAAATGAAGCAATCTGCTGCAGGCTGCATATCAAACAAAAACCAGGAACACAGCTCCACACATCTCCTGGAGATCTTAGCCCACCCCTACACGATTCTGTCTCCTCTACGTGATCATAAATGACATTTTTTTTCAGAAAAACCAAATGAAACCCCTGGTGTCCTGATAAGGAGGATAAGACAAGGCTCAGGCCCAACTTACCTTACCAGTGCATCTGGTTTGCTTAGCTGGTTATTAGGAATACAGTTTTCCATTAAGTCCTTATGTGTGCTCGGGCTCTTGCTGGCACATTTCTGTTTTTTCTCATTTTTAGAGGATGAGGAGGGGATGCTCCCGTTGGTTGCACTGTGGCTGCGGGGTGAGGAGTTCACAACCCCACTGACATTTTTGTAATTTTTGGACGAGGCAGTGCATGAGTCCTCTTTTAAGAGGTTTTCTGTACTTCCTACAAGATCATTATTTAATCTTTTACTATTGATATGGTTTTCCATATATTCAATTTCTTGTATTTTAGAGTCTACAGGTTGCAAAATGTTGTTGTTTATTCCAAGGTTGTGTTTCTTCGCATCCTTGTCCTTTTCTTTCCCTTTTTCTCGATATTCCAGCTCTGGCAACGTTGCAGAGATTTTTTTATTGGCTGGAATGCCTCCATTGTGCTGCAGGAGTATTGAGGAATCCATATCAGATAATCCTTTGGCTGCTGCAACACCAAAGTGAAAAAAACCCAACTTAGTTCATTAAATCCATCAATACCTTGCCACAGAAAGAAAAATCATTATGGACACATCCATCATTCCTGCAGGAAACAACCAGTATTGGAAACTCTCTAGAAAAGAGAGCCCAAAGTCACCTATTTTAAGGCTTTTTGCCTCATTCCAGGCAGGAAGCAGGGATTTAATAATAAATACTAGAGCTTCACACAACACTGACTGACCAGATTGATGCAGCTGCTAACGAAGAACTGAGCAGAGGGGCCATAATTCACTTTTCTGTCACGTGAACCACTCCAAACTGATCCCATTTCTGCCCCTCTCAGCTCACCACACTCCCACCAAACCAACGGGGCTGAGGCAGCTCCTCCTCAGCACACCTGGGGCTTGCTTTTTCTTGGAACAGCAGAGAACAGAGAACACACGAAGGAAAAACTTGCCTTCCTCTGCCTCCCTCTCTTGCCTTTGCAGCATCTGCTGCTCTGGGGGCAGTGCCTGCTGCAGGAGCTGCATGTAGAACTCGTTCTCCTTCTGCACCTCTTTCTGCTTCCTCAAACGCATCTTGTAGCTGACGTAACTTTTAAAGCCAAAGCCCAAAGTCACAACAGGGTAGCCAATGCTAAGGGGGGGAAAAAAAGCAATGTTATCAATCAAACTGCAGCCACGAGAGCAAATTAATGAATTCTATACACCTGGAAACAACTTCCACGGAAAATGATCTATGAAATGATCTTCTGCTGTTCCTCAGGAGCTTTCAAGAAATGCTTGGAATAGCCACGCTACAAATTCCTCCCAGCACAGGAAGGTGGCACTGGGCCCTTGCTTACACACATTTCTCAGGGAATATTTAATGGCAGAAGTGTGAGGGGAAAACTGAACAGCCAAGCCCCCAAATAAAAAGCCCTGATTATTCATTTTCCTGGTGAAACAAAGGTTAATAGGAGAAGGAGAACAGAGAAGCACTTACCAGTGTGCTGCAAATGGACGACAGAGGTCCACATGGAAGTTTTTTAAATCTTTAAATCTAATGGCTGCTTCAATATAAACAAAAAGTATCCACAGTGATACTGTTGGTAAGCACACACCTCTTTCTGTGGAGGGAAGGGAAACAGAGGCACCTCAGGGACAGAGTACAGGCAGCAAGGATTTTAAAGTTATTTTAAAAACATTTCAAGAGTCACAGGAAACAGACCTTAAAGATTTCACCTAAAAAGATTGTGACTTTAAAAAGAGGGGAAAGAAAGGAAAAAAAAGCAAGTTCCCATCAACTTGGATGAGCACTGAAAATGAATAATTCCTGAGGTTGCCATGAATTAAAATATTAAATCAGCTCAATAGCTACAGCTAAAACTGGCCCATCAGGTTCTTCCTTCCCAGCATCAGCCCTGAACAACTTCAGATAAGGCTTTAACATATTAATACAGCTCTAAAAATATCCCCAGATTCTGCAGGTATTTGAAATTGGGCAGCAAGTGGTTCACAGCACCTGCCATCAGCTCCCACACTGCCATTATTAGCAGTGACTAAGTTGTCACAGAGCTGGGTGAGGGATGATCCACAGCACCCTGCAAACCCCTGGGAGCAGAGGGCAGACCTAACACAAAACGTTCCACAAACCCCAAATCCCAAGAGTCTGGGGAGTGAGAAGTTACCCCTAAAATAAATTTAAATCAAATTTTAATCCTAAAACGTTTTGATTGAGGGAAGGAACTCAATCACCGCCCCCCAGCTCCACTGCTTCCACCAAACCCAGAGATTTACGAGAACAAACCCAAACAACTCAGGGAAAAAAGGGCAGCAGGAGGGGACGAGAATTCTCCATATAAGTCTCAAACTGTCAGGGCAGCCTCTGGTATCACCAGCTCAGAAACTGGATCCAGATGACACAAAGCTTTGCTGAAACAGAATTAAACTGGGATCACTGAAATAACTGATATTTGAATATTAATAACTAAATTAACAGCACACCAACTGAGTGTGGAAGAACAGAACACTGTCACAAACTTCTCCTGTGTGCTCTGTATTTGTTGAATCACTGCAGGAGAGTTCTGAAGTCAGGAATTTAATTTTAACTGCTCTGGAATTCCTGTTTATACCCCTCCAGTTCCTGCTTACTGGAGATGCACCCAAAGTGCAAAACAAGAAAACAAAACAACATTTTTAACTCTGAAAAAACTGCATTAAATGAGGTAACAGCAGAGGGGGTTTGTTCCTAAAAGCTGTAAGATATACACTGAGCTCTGGAAGTTGTCAGTAAAGAAGAGTTGTAAATAAAGAAGTTATAAACGAGCCAGGAAGTTGTAAATAAAGAATAATGCCCCACCTGTGTGCCACACATACTGTACCCACACATAGGTGCTGGCAGCAAAGAACAGCCACTGGATTGGGATGAAGAGCAGACAGATGATGTTGGAGGTGAATGCTACACACACAAAAAATACTGAGAAGGCCTGAAAGAAAGGATGGGAGGGGGAAAGAGAAGAGGGTTTGGTTATTCCAGGAAAGATAACCAGTGTAGCTTTTTATATACATTAAAATACATTTAGTGCATTTTATATAAAATACGTAATAGCTGTAGTTTTACAACACATCCATATTTCTAATACATGTTTATTTAATTTTAATATATTTTAACATACTAAAAATATATTTTTATATATATAACCTCTCTATACATAGCCCTATCTATATACAGACAGCATATGTGTGTATACATATATACACACATACATATATATATATAAAAATACAAAAACCCCTATATAACAGGGTTTTCTTCAAAATAAAACAGAAACTCTTGCCTGTTTACATATATATAAGATTATATATAATTCTGATTCATTCAAACCCAGCTCAGGAATTCAAACAGTATTTCCCTGTGGTGAAATCTGGATAAATCTTTATTTCACTGCGCTGGCCATAGATAAAATACCCATCAGAGAGAAGGGATAAATCAGAGCAAACCCCTGCTGCTGTGAGGAGCATCTTGGTGCCACTGGGTCAATAACATGGAATATTCCCTGGGGTGCAGGGTTCCCTGGAAAGGCTCAGGGCTCCCGTGCCCACTCACCAAGCCCTGGTATCGGAAGGAATCGTAAACGCTCCTGATGAAGAGCCAGAACGGCCACAGGTACTCAAACCTGAACTCCAGCACAAAATCTGCCAGCAGCACCAGGGCCCACACCACCAGGAACTTCAGGTACAGGAAGGTGCTGGGGGAAAAGAAAAAGGCAATTTCAGGTCAGGATTTCCAGCAGACAAACTGACTTTATTTATTTATTTAATTTAAAGATCCAGAATTAAAACTATGGACAGCTGTAATACGTAGAAGGAAATGTCAGCTAAAATAATTCTATAAAATAACTTTAGGGGGTTTTTATTATCCTATTACAGCAGGCCTGGCCTAATGAAGTTAACAGTGAGCTGCATTTATTTTCCCTAATAAGCAGCAGGGTCACTGCTCTCACACGAGATCAGCACCCATCTCCCTTTTTGTGCATTTTCACTCAGTGAACTCCTGCCAAAGGGAACTTCTCCCAGCTAGAATGTTCCTTTTCCAGTCCTCTCCTGCACTTGGAACTCTGGAATTTCAGTGTTCCCTCTCCCCAGCAGGCTGCAGATGTTCCCTCATTTAACACAGACTACAACACCAAGAAACTGAGATGTATTTTAAGCCTACAGCAATTTTCAGACTGTTTTGATACTGAGTTATCAGTGTTAGATATGAAAACATTTCTACGAAGGCAAATGGAGCCCTTGAAAACAAACAAACAAACCCCCAGAAAAATGGAGGCACATGAGGCTTGAGACCAGCCTAACTTCTATTTTTCAATTATTTCCGAGCCACATTCCCATGTTCTGAGTCCTGCATTTTGAACCACTGATGATCCTTCCTGGCAGCAGAGCTCAAAACCATTTTGAGCTCATACCCAAGTAACACTTAAGGGACCAGCCCAATCCATTCTTCCAAAAAAGAAGCAGCAAAACCCCTTTTCCCCCCAAACCCATCACCCCCAGATCTGTCACTCCAGCTCCCCAATACCTTCTTGCACTCTACTGGGTTATAGCAAAAATGAA
This sequence comes from Melanocharis versteri, assembly GCA_013397845.1. Classification (NCBI taxonomy): domain Eukaryota; kingdom Metazoa; phylum Chordata; class Aves; order Passeriformes; family Melanocharitidae; genus Melanocharis; species Melanocharis versteri. Next base: position 379,376 of record VZTG01006051.1, read on the forward strand.
GCGCAAAAAATATATTTTTCTCTTTTAAATCACACGCAAATTTTCCTTTTAGTAGCTTATTCTCCCTCCTCTCCCACCGTGCCAACACAAGCAGCAGAACTTTGCCCTGGAATGTTTGGTGGGAGGTGCCAAGGGTTTGCACCCAGTGCCAGGCAGGGTCGAGTTCCTGCCCTGCTCGGGGCCACGGGGCTTTTTTAGGAGCTTGCTCAGAGCTTTGGGGAAGAGACGACAGTCTAAGTATTAAAAACCCCCTCAAACCCAACAAAATATCCCCCACCAAAACCCAGCCAACCAAAACCCACCAGAAACCCTTAAATGGTCACGTTTATCCTCGTGGATTCTGCTTCCATGGGCTGCCTTTCCCTGTTTGGAACTGAAATTTAGGATTTTAAGTTTAGAATTTCACCGGAAATCTGTAAAAAGCAGCCGCGTTCAGAGAATATTTGACACTAAAGGTGACACTGGGGTCCCCACTGGAGTTGTACCTGTGCAACTCCTCAGATGTGAGGAGTTCTATAAAATCATCGCAGCCAGGAACTCCTTGTTCTGTTTAGTTGTGGTGTGGAGCCTTTTCCTGGGTTACACTCGTGGCTATTGTTTATTTTCCTGCCACTGGAACCCAGGAGGAGACCCCACTTTCCCAGCAAACGAGGGCTGTCAGGACTAATGCTGCTCAGCTGTGAAGTGCCACTCCAAGTGAAAGCATTTGCTGAACAAGAGTTCTGTAACACAGCCATTAAAGTGATTTCTGATATTAAATTCATATCAATCCAAGGGCCCTGGTGACACTTAGTACCTTCTAAAGTGGAATTGGAACAATGCAACACTTGTAAGGAGGTTTTGCCAACAATATTAAAGAGCCTATTTCTCATTGTCTGAAGGGCTCCGAAGCCATTCGGAACTCCAGGAGTTCAGGAAAGTTTAAAAACCTCAATCCTTGTGTTGGTCCCAGCATGGAATGAGCCCAAATCTCAGATCCTGCTCCCCCTGAGGTGCTGCACAGCCAGGTTTGTGTTCAGGCAAGCCCCCAGCCCAGCAGGGTGAGCTGACACCTCTCCAGGGAATCAGGGAGAGCTGAAATCATCCCCAAGAATTAAAACCCCTGGAAAACCTTTATATTGCAGAAGCTCAAATATATTCCACAAGGCCAATTGGAACTCCCCCCAATACAGGGGAAGACTCTTGCAGATAAACACCTAAAATCTGGGTTATCCAATTTCCTGACACATGTCAAGAAATCTGCCCCTGGTGACCTGGCAGAGGTTTAAGGACGGGGCTTTCCCCAGGAACCAGCATCTGGCATCTAATCCTGGAGGGTAATAAAGGAAAAGGAGAAGGATGGACACATCCATGCGAGGAGCAGGGCACAGAGCAGGGAGGAGCAGGGATTACAGTGCTGCAATTTCTCTGAAAGGTCAGTTGATGGCTAATGTACACTGAATAGAAAGATTTATTCATAACCCCGCAGTGCCTGTGCTCCCCCTTTGAATTTGCAAACAAATAATTTTCCTCCTTATTCTTCCTCCCCCTGCAAGTACCAGATGCCATTTCCTTTTTTTTCCCCCCCCTTTTTTTTTTTTTTCCTCTCTTGTTCTTTGTTCTCCTTTTACTGCCCCGCAGTAGCAGATCCTGTGCTGGCTGTAAGGTAAAAATACTGCCAAAAATCCCTAGAAAAAGACCAAATTCTGCACCCCAAACCCAAACTGGGGGTAGATTAAGCCTTAATTCTATCCCACTGTTATCAGCAAGGCCCAAAGGCTGGAAAGGGAATCCTGGCATGTTCCATTTGGCAGCCTGACTCATCCAAGACAATGGAGTGGGAGGCATCCTGAGGCTGGCAGCCTGCCGAGGGCACAGGTGAGCTTTAAAAAGGTGAATTTGAGCATTTGGGTGAAATTACCAAATAATCAAGAACCCCCCCACCTCAAGGTTACCCAGCAGCCACAACACTGGGGATGCTGAGTGGAGATTTGCAAATATAAGAGCTTAACATAAATAAACACACCAACAGATATCTGAGATTATTATTAGCGGGCAGAAGAAGTGGAACAGAGTGAGCACAGCAAGTCAGAAAGGCAGAAAACATCACTGCTGGCACTGGTCATGTCAAATACTTGCCAGCTACAGGTTTGAAAAGGAAAGAAATGTGAAGAATCTCAGGAAACCTCCCTGACTCCTTGTTCTGTGTCTTGTCATGGCCCAGGGTGTCTCCATCCCTGAGCTGGGGCAGGTGAGGAAAGGAAGGCACAAGGGAAAAGTCCTTGCAGGGATGGAAGCCCAGCCAGGGGCAGACAATCAGCACCCAGAGCTGTGGGGTGGGACAGGAGGCTCTGCCAGCTCTGGGAATCCAGCTGCACACCCCAAAATCCAGCCCCAAACCCCAAAATCCAGCCCCAGGAGCCCCTGCAGCTGCAAACCCCAAAATGCAGCCCCAGGAGCCCCTCAGCCGCAGGGAGTGGGAGCCAGGGCAGAGGGGCTGACACAGTAGAACACATTAAATGTAGGCTAAATTACACTGCAGCCCTGCACTGAAGTTCAAGTCATAAAAGGCAGCTCTGCTGCTTTGTTCCAGACCTCCGGGGCAGCTCCAGCAGAAAATGCTTTTCCCTCTATAGGAAGCTGGTAAAAAAGTGCCAGAGTAAATTAGCAGGAGGAATCATTATGGATTTTTAAGAAAAGCCTAAAAAAGGCCACATTCCTGGAGGTAGCGCTGATGTTTTCCTTCCAGTTTATTTGGCTGTCAAAAAATCCAGTCCTTGGAATTCAGCCCTGTCAGGATTTGGGTGGCAGAGGGAAGCAGGAGTATTTCAGGGGTCGTGGCACCCAGGAATCCTGTCCTGTGCCACCAGGGCCACTTGGAGATGAGACAGCCTCCCCTCCCAGGCACCCACTTGGCTGGCAGCCCACGGAGTGCCTGGGATAAAGGGCAATTTCCATCCCAGGCTAAAAAAATCCTGGCTCTGAAGGAACATGGGAGTATTTCAGGACTATTGTCAGGGAATCCATGAGACAGCATCCATCAGCTGATGTGACAGCACCAGTTTCAGCAGGGATGTGTGGAATTCATCTTGAAACTTCCCTAGCTACAGAAGTGGGACCAAGCAGAGCCAAAACAAGCAGTATCAGCAATGCAGCTGAGGGATTTCAACCAGATTTTAACCAGATCAAAGATGAGGACTGGGAAAACTCAGGAACAAGCAGGAACAAGTAAACTTTAATTGCTTAACTGATGACAAGCTGCAATGAATACTTTAATTAACAATTAAGGGTTTAATGCATGCACACTGCCAAAGGTGGGAGATGTTAAATCCCTTCAGCATTTTTAAACTGTTGCCGTTGTTTAACACGGGAAAAGGCAAAATTTGGAATATAAGCTGTGGAAATAAGAGATCCCCCAATTCCTACCGTGAGCGTGGTGGGTTTGGAGATCTGTTGAAAGCAGTTATTTTAAATTATATTAAAGTTCTTTCCACAGATCCTGCAGTACTTCTAAAGAGCACAAGTCACTGCAAAAATCGACATTCAGAGAGACAGATCATCCACGTCTTTCAGTGCAGCCCAGGGTTTTATATTCCTAACTTAGTTCTGTTTTTCTGTCACTTTTTATAATCTGCTTCGGTTTTACACAGGCAGTGAACTCTGCCACCAGAGCCTCCCTGCAGGACCATTCCTTCCTTGCTCCACCTGCTCCAGAATTCCTCATTTTCCCAGCTCTCACCCACCCCACGTGGGTCAGTGACAGCTGTGCCTCGCTCACACTCCGAGGCTGGACAGGGAACGAGGCCTAATTTAAGATCAGGCTTAATTTAAAGAGCAAACAAAACAAAGAGTTAAGCATCCCAATCGTGCTGTTTGCTCAGCCTGGCTGCTTTGCCTATAAACCCAGGATGCTTCCTCCTGATAACTGCATTTACAGGGTCTGTGCAAGCTGATGGGGACAATTAAGATAAGCTGAGTAAATAACTGCAGTAATTACAAGAATTTAGACAACTGTGGTTCTGTGAGAAGCTACCTGTATGTGATCACTGAATTACGGGGTGCAGAGAGAAAAAAATATTAAAAAAAAAAAACAAACAAAGGAGAACAAGCCCCAGTCTATGCGGAAGAACCTCCCTCTGCTTAGATTTCCAAAGGGAAAAGCCTTCCCACTATTTCTCTTTCCTTTCTGTGGGATAACACTCTGAGGACTCTGATTGTTTCTGTTTAGCAAAATGCCACGTGAAACAAAGGCTAAAAAATCCCATTCCTGAACCAAAGCATCCCAGGAGAAGCAAAGCCAGAGGTGCCTCTGAGCTGCTCACAGGACTCCACAGCTCTTCCTGCTGCACACACTCAGCTCCTGGAGTTCCTCTGAGCTTTCCTGATCTTCCCTGCCAGTCACCTCAAAGGCACAACGCTTGGAATGACTTCTGAAAACCAGTTATAAGCAATTCCTTATATATTTGAATTATTCTTCACCTTGAATATTAATTGCTACACAAGGGATGTTTTCCTTTACCATTCCAGGCAGTGTTTTCCCAAAACCAGAAAGTCTAAAGCAAAACACTCCCTCAGTAGAGATTCACTACAAGTGGGATAAGCAGCACACTGGGACAATTTTATTCCTGTCACAGCTCCCCAGCAGCTGCTTCCCTCATGCAAAGTTAACATCTGAATCGTATGAGCTCGCTCAGGTTTCCAGGCACTGCATTCATCAACCCCACTGAACTAGAAACAGAAATGGGACAGCACATTTACTACAGCTCTCACGAGCTTCAAAGCCTCTCCTGACCCAAACTCCTGCTTATTGAGAAATGCAGAATTATTACGTTCCACGCAAAACCTGACGTACTTGGGAAAGCAGAGCTCTAAAATACTCTTTAAAACAGGCTCACAACGGCGGTGTTGGAACAAAAATCAGTGTTTGGCTGCGTTCTGCCTGTAAACACCTGGAAAACTCATCCTGACTCCCAGGATGAGGCACATCCCACGTGCATCTCACCTCCCCACGGTTCGTTTCCTCATTCCCCAGGTCACAGGTGAGTCGGGCACCTGCTGTGCTCCCACCACACCACACCAGGCCCTCCATCCCTGCTCCGGGAATTCCCAAACGCGCTCCCGCTCCCCTGGCTCGCACAGCTTCCACGGCACGGGCACCTCCGCCAGCAGGGCAGAAACAACTCTGCGAACCCCTGCACGAGCAGCCAGCAGCAGCCCGGGTGTTCTGCGGCTGAACCGCTGCCGAGTGCGAACCTGAGCCTCCGGGAATGCCCGGCCGGGAAAAGCTCCCNCCGCTCCCGGCGCCGCGGCGGCCGCTCGGTACCTGCCGTAGATGCCCTCGGTGATGCGGTTCCGCTTGAGCGGCCGCCGCAGTTTGCTGCAGTCCGCGCTCCGCCGCTTCATCCCGCCGGCCCGGCCCGGCCCGGCCCGCCCCGCTCACGGCAGCACCATCCGCCCCCGCGGGGGGTTCCCGAGCGCGGGGCCTTTTTTTTTGGTTTATTTTTCTTTNCTGCCGCCTCCGGGAGCCCCCGGCCGTGCGACCCCGCAGCGGAGCCCCCCGGGGGTGACACGGGGTGAAGGCCCCGGCGCCGGGCGCGCACCCCACGGGCGGCGGTGGCCGCTCCCTCCCGGCGGCGCCGGCAGCACCTTGGCCAGCAGCTCCNCCTGGTCCGTCCCTCCCCGCCGTGTCCCCCTGCGCAGCCGCCGCGCAGCGCCCCGCCTCCCCGGCGCTGACCAATCAAACGGTTGATCCCACCTGAGCGACAGCATGTCGGACCAATCGATAGCAGGGAAAGGCAGACGGACGGTGGAATGGACCAATGGTGATGCCAGAAGCTTGATCCCGCCTCGTGCCGCCGCGTGGCACGCCCACCGCCTTGATTGACGGCCCTGCAATCCAATCACGGAGGAGGGTTTGTGATTGATGGCCATTTGACCAATCAGGATGTAGACTTTGGTCTCTTCCCGCCTACTGTCCTACAGGCCGGTTCCTGCCCCGTGCAGTGACCGACAGCAAAATTGCCCAATGGAAGAGGAACAGAAAAATAAAAGGACAGCTCAGCCATCCACTCGGAAACGGAAGAAGGAGGGCTCAATTTCCTCTGTCACCGTAGCACCGAGGTACCACCTCTCCCGCTTGATTGACAGCGTCGCTGGCAAATGGGCCGTTGGGGAAGGGGACACCGTGTCTCAGGTGCACAGACAGGCAGTGACAGTTTGTGCCGCCCCCACAGCGCGGCCTCCGCCGCCGCCTCACCGGAGGGCAAAATAACCCCCGGCGTGACAGACGGGCCGCACCAGCCNTGAGGGAGGCCGGAGCGCGGTCTGGGCCCCGCCCGGCCCTGGCTGGCTGGAGGGTGGCGGTGCCCGCGGCCTGGGTGCTGCGGCCTCGGCCGGCGCTGGGCCGGGTGCCACGGGCCTGCCGGGGGATGATGGATGTCCCAGAACGAGCGTCGGGCAGTGATGGGCTGAGTGTGAGGAGTGCGGGACTCAAAACGGCGTTAAAACTGTCCCGGGAGGGTGCTGGGCCCTCGGCTGAGTCATGGGGGTGTTTTCCTGGTAGTGGAGCTCTAATTTAGGATCGGAGCATCACGGATTGGTTTGGGTTGGAAGAGACCTTGAAGATAATCTTGTTTCCCCCTTGCCATGGGCAGGGACACCTTCCACTGTCCCAGGCTGCTCCAAGCCCTGTTCAGC
>VZTG01006051.1:386320-398479 GCA_013397845.1 Melanocharis versteri
TAGCTGAGTGACAAGCGATCGGACCAATCGCGTCGCAGGACGCGCGGCCCGAAGACGGCCGGTGCTGGGGATAGGCCAATCAGGGGGCAGGAGGAGCCTGCGCTTGGCCAATGGGACGGCAGTCCCTAAGGGCGGCCTGTGGGGAGGGGGCGGGCGTTCGGCGAGGGGNGGGCCCTCGGCTGAGTCATGGGGGTGTTTTCCTGGTAGTGGAGCTCTAATTTAGGATCGGAGCATCACGGATTGGTTTGGGTTGGAAGAGACCTTGAAGATAATCTTGTTTCCCCCTTGCCATGGGCAGGGACACCTTCCACTGTCCCAGGCTGCTCCAAGCCCTGTTCAGCGTGGCCTTGGACACTTCCAGGGATCCAGGGGCAGCCACAGCTTCTCTGGGCACCCTGTGCCAGGGCCTCCCCACCCTCACGGGGAAGAATTTTTTCCTGACATAGAAGTTACTTTGGGCTTCACCCTGTCAGAGATCACCAGCTTGTGGTCTCCGTTTGGAAGCTTAAGCTGTGAATCCGAGTATCAGCTTGGCAGTGTGTTATCCTGGGGGAAAAGGGGTGAATTCCTCACCTTTGGGGTGTTCTCCCTGGATGTTAACAGTGATGGGATTTAGTAACAGGTAGCAAAAGGGCTCGTTGTGTCAGCTAAATTCATCCCTATATTGCTGCTTGAGCTATTATCCTGTCTAGGGAAAGTTCACCGGGTGTTCTGGGTCTGTCTGAGTTACCCACGGGGGCCCAGAATTCCCTGGAAAAGGACCTGAATGCAGATCTTTCTGCATCAGGATTTTCCTGAAGCCAGGGCGGTGCTTTGCATGCCTGGGAAAGTTCTTTTTGGGTGTTATTTAGGAGTTCCTGAAATGGGCGTAGGGATATTTCACTTTATTAGGCCTAAATAAAAGCTGGGGGAGGGCTTTGGTGTTAAAGTGATTTGATATTAAAGCAGTTGGACGTTAAAGTGATTTGATATTAAAAGCAGTTTGATATTAAAAGCAGTTTGATATTGGATGGGAGGAAGGTTTGAGTTATCACCACAAACCCAAACCTTGCACAGATGCTTTGAACACTATTCTTGTGACCTACAGCCTGGCTTGGCAGGAGGGACATCCTAAAATTTAAGTGAACTGGGGGTTTTCAGTGTGTATTTTTGCCTGATACATGTTCCTGTCACCAGCAGGTGGCTTTGTCCCTGTTTCTGAGCACGTTTCTCCCCGTTTCTGGGCGCTCCTCGGGCTGTGCTGTGCCAGCTCAGCGCTGGGTTTGTGACAGCCTCGGAGCAGAGGCTGAGGTGTAATTACAGCGCTTTAATGTGAACTGCCTGGACAAAGAGGCTCAGTTCACAGGGGCACAGTGAACGCTGAGAAGGGACAAATGTTCCTCCAGTGCCTAAAGGGGGCTTATGAGAGGGAGGAGAGGGGTTTTATATGGCAGGACAAGCGGGGGGGAGTAGCTTTGGACTGCCAGGGGGAACGGTTGGAGTGGATATTAAGAAGAAATTGTTTATTCAGAGGGGAGTGAGGGCCTGGCACAGGGTGCCCGGAGAAGCTGTGGCTGGCCCTGGATCGCTGGCAGTGTCCAAGGCCAGGCTGGGCACTGGGGCTTGGGCACCCTGGGACAGTGGGAGGTGGGGTGGCACTGGATGGGCTCTAAGATCCCTTCCCGCCCAACCCATTCCATGATCTGCACTGTGGATTCATCCAGTGTCCCTGGAGCTGCTTCCATGGCCCGGTGTGGACAGCAGGCTGATCCTGCAGCAGCAGAGGAGACGCTGCGTCTCCAGAGGTCCCTGGTTCCCCGGCCTTGGGCTGCACCCGTCACACACGAGGTTCGTTGTGGGACGTGGCTGCAGGGCTGTGGAGTCGCTCTGGGGAGCTCAGCAGGACCCTCCCCACCTTTCTGTGGTGGGACTTGGGGCCACCTGGGCTCCGAGTCAACAAACAGTGGTCCTGCTCGTGGAGTCCACGTTCTCCTTGCCCTTCAGCCGAGCTGCCAGGCCCCCAGCAGCAGGAATGGCCCGTGGAGGTGTCCTGGAGCAGGGCAGTGTTGGCTGTGTCTGTGTCCACGGGCGCTCTGAGCTCAGCCCGTGTGAGCTGGGCTGAGTTTGGGCTCCTGCCGCACCGCAGATAAGGAGCTGCTCCCTGCTCACGCCTCCTGGACTCTTTATCTCTCGCTGAGTTCTCCCTGCTGGCCCCCACACCTCCTTTGCCGTTGGCGGGAGGGCACTGGGACATTTTCATAGGCAAAAGGAGCAATTCCTGTGTTGGTGCTTCATGTAGCCGAGTGCACGATGCCTGCCCGTTACCTCAGCTTCCGCTGCAGCGTGCCCTGGCTGATCCTTTTGCTGGAAACTCTCTTCCTCATCTGCTCTTTCTTTTCCTTTCCAGATGTTCGTAACGTCTACTCACCATCCGACTTCTACCCAGGTAAGCCTGGCACCCTGCTGGGACAGGAGGGACGATCCCTGCTGCTCTTGTGCAGCAGAGTGGGGTGGGACTCAGCGGGGTTTGTTGGTGAGAAGCAGAATGATTTTACTGCTCTTTAAACTTGCCAGGAGTGCTGGGAGTTTATTTAGATCAGAGGTATGATGGGGATCCAAGACAAAACTGCATTTTTGGTCAGTTTTCTGCTGTTCTTTTTGGCATCTCAGCCCCCATCCTGTGGCATCCATTCAGATCACTCTGTAAGAATAAATTCAGGGTTAAGGGTGTTGTTTCTCTGATTATAGATTGGAAAGAAAGCTCTGGAATTCTTTGCAAGTACTGAACAATTGTGGCATTAAATTTTTATCTGGAGGCTTCTTAGTTAAGGGCGATTTTTAATTGATTTTTTTAAACCAGAAATCTGCATTAATAATTTCACTGCTGTCTTGTTCTTTTCTGTCCTGCAGAATTCCAAGATGTCAACCACGTGGTGATTTTTGGATTTGGCTTCTTCCTGATCGTTCTGAGAAGATATGGCTTCAGCAGCACTGGATTCAACTTCCTGCTCATTGTTCTTGGTGTCCAGTGCTCTGTGCTGGTAGAAGATTTATTAGTTTACCTTAGGGTAGAGGAAAATGAAGTTGGCATGAGAAGGTAATGAGTTCATGTTAGAGCTGGGCTAACCCAGAACTGCTGATTGCTCCTTGTGGAGGTGAATGCCTCCCTACAGGGCCCTGTTAGGGGATGAGCAGAGTCACATTGCAGACATTTTAGAGGGCTTTTGGTTTTTAAGTACATTGTTCTGTGTCATTCCTTCGTTATTGGCCCTGGTGTCACCCTGATACTGAGTTATTTTCTTTTCCTTTCTTTCCTTATTGCAGTCTAGCAAAGGCTGTGGTGAGCATGACTGCTGTGGTCATCTCCACGGGGGCTGTCCTGGGGAAGGCCAATCCTGTGCAGTTAATTGTGATGACCCTGGTGGAATTAATCGTTTTCTATGCGAGCAGATGGATCAACAAGACATTGCTGGAGGTACCCTGGTGGGGTTTTTGGACACGTGGGGGAAATGTCATTGGAGCTTTGGAACAGCTCTGTCAGGAGCTGCAGCAAAGGCTTTGTGTGGCCTGAATCAGCCCACAAAGGGTGAATATTCTGTTGGTACAGGTCCCAGACCACCTCACCCTGCTGCACGTGCACCTCTTCGGAGCCTACTTTGGTCTGGCAGTCACCTCCCGCTTCCCTGAGCCACCCCCAGGGCTGGACAAGAGCAGGAGCAGCCCGAAGTCAGACCTGTTCTCAATGCTGGGTGAGTCCTGAGCTTTCACGCCTCAGCTGCAAGAAGGGATTGCAGGGAGGACATGGGGAGGGTTTGGGGGGTTTGAATGCAAAATGCAGGTCTGAATGCAGCCAAGCACAGAAACTGCAGCTCTGCTTCCTGGTTTGTGACAATGGCCACTTTCCTACCTGGTCAGAGGCCACCCCTGCCACAGCTGGGGCTCAGTTTGCTTCTGTCACCTCAGTGTAGAGGCTACGCCAGGGTAACTGCTCCTTCTGCAGGTTCACCACTCCCTGTCCTGGCCGAGCTGTCCCCCTTGGATTGCCCAGGCCTGATGGTGAGGGGCTGTGTGCCAAAGCTGAGCTCATGGCTTGTGTTTCAGAGAGCTCCCAGCTCAGGCTGCTTGGCCAGCTGGTGCACAGAGATAGAAAGGGGCAGTCCCTGCTGGTAGCATAAATAAAAAGATAAAGCCTGGTGAGGGGTGGGGAGTGTGATACAGGCAGGCCCACGGGCGAGGAGCTGGGGGAGGACAGGCTGAGTGGCTGGGACCTCCATTGCTTTTCTTATGGAAGCAATTTGATGTCTTTATCATCACGACTTCTGTAGTGCAACTGCCACCAGCTGAACTCAGAGCTTCCTGCAGGGGTCCACAGGGTCTCATTCTCAGTCAGTCTTTGCCCAGTTTAGGGAATACAAAATTTAAATGCTGCTCTTTCGTGTCCCTGGAGTTCTTGTTTGCTGTTTATTTCCGGATATTCACAAGAATGCTTCCGTAGATTTTATACATATTTCTGTGTTTATGACTGACTAACTGCCTAATCAATGGGAATAGGATGAATCATCTCACAAGTCCTCAGTGCCACCATGAGTTAAGAGTTGCTGAAATGGCCTCTCCTGTCTGAGGCAGGGTTATCTCTGCCTTGGTGCACCGAAATTGTGGATATTAGCAATGGAAATTGGATTTCAAGGAGCAAAGACAGGCTGGTACAAAATCAGCACCTGCCAGGGCTGCTGGGAACTGGATTTGTGCCTCAAAGTGACAATGCCTGTGTCACTTGTTTGGGGTCTTGGACAAGAACACATCAAGTGTCACTGTCAGGTGGATTGCACAAGGGTCTGGTACCTCTGTGGGGTGGGGAGCAACATCACTGATGGGAGTGGGCTGGAGACAAAACACAACAACTGGACAACGCCCGAGGAGCTGCTGGTTTGTGTTGTGGCCGTGTGGGACCAGCCTGAGGTGCTTTGAGGCCACCGACCTCCCTCTGCTGGCTGGAGCTCGATCTGTGCACGTGCATGCCCAGGCATGGAAGGGGGGATGCATCCTGCCAGGCAGGGCCCTTGCTCCATGGGGGCTGGGGTTCCCAAACGCTGGCAGTTAGGGGCACAGAAGCAGAAGAAGCTGTGTTCATTCCTGTTGGAGGGGCCTGTTGGTCATGGGGGTGTGACACTGACAGTTCCTCACTGGGAGTGGCCTTGGAGGAGGCTCTGCTTTGGGAAAGGCTTGGGAATTACAGAGAGTGCACACTGTGGGCTGGAGCCCTGCAGAGACAGGCAGTGACGGGTTCCCTGTGGTTCAGAGCAGCTCCTGAGGGTCTCCTGTCCTTGTCCCCAAGGCACTGTGTTTCTCTGGGTGTTCTGGCCAAGCTTCAATTCCATCCTGGCTGACTCCAAGAACGAGGCAGTGCTCAACACCTACTTCGCCCTCGCAGTGAGTGCTGTGGCTGCCTTCATGTTGTCTGCTCTGACCTCCAAGGATGGCAAATTCAGAATGGTAAGGACGAGGGAAAATGCTGCATGGGGTTTTTCTGTTGGAAGAGATTTTCTGTTCCCCTCAGGAATACACTGGGAATACAACAGCTGGTAACTGAAACCAAGCCCAGGGTTTCAGCCTGACTCACGGAGTGGTTTGAGAGGGAAGGGGCATCAAAGATCACCTCATTCCACTCCCTGCCATGGGCAGGGACACCTCCCACTGTCCCAGGGTGCTCCAACCTGGCCTTGGGCACTTCCAGGGATCCAGGGGCAGCCGCAGCTTCTCTGCGCACCCTGTGCCAGGGCCTCCCCACCCTCCCAGGGAACAATTCCTTCCTAAGATTTAATCTGCACCTTCTCTCTTTCAGTTTAAAGCCATTACCCCTTGTTTTATCACTACAAACGCGTGTAAAAAGTCCCTTAACTCCCTGCTTTGGTTGTTTTCTTGCACAGACTCACATCCACAGTGCAGTCCTGGCTGGAGGGGTCACTATCAGTTACACAGCACACAGCATCCAGCACCCTTGGATTGCCATGATTTTGGGGCTGCTTGGCAGTGTCATCACCATCCTGGGATCTCACTGTTTACAGGTAATGCTCAAACCCCAAAATAGTTCTTGGATAAGCTGTGGCAACTTCTTTTCCAATGCAGGATACAACAAGGGAAACCTCTTTTCCAAACTAGGAAACCTGAGGTGTTTTGAGCAGAGTGCAGGATTGCAGCTCGTGAGAGCAAATTCATCTTCTAGGTCTGCAACAGCTGATCTGCAATTACCAACTTGTGTTTCTGGGTATCAATTAAACCGTTTCTTCTTCCCAGAGGTGCTTTAATCTTGCTTTGAAGCTTCAGGATACTTCTGGAGTTCATTTCACTTTTGGTTTGCCTGCTGTGCTTGGAGCTGTGGCCGCTGTTGTTCTCAGAGTCATAGAAGAAGGAATTGAGGAACAATGGAATAATTTATCCAGGTACATAAACTCTTGTATTAAATATAAAGATAAATAATCATTACTGAAGTGTGCCCTGAGAAGAGTTCTCAGACATGCAGAGAGCCTGAATGTTATCACAGATGCACATTTTTAGATCAGGTAACCTAGGATAATCCCCGAAGTCCAAAAAAAAGTCAGTAAAGAGGAATTGGAGAGTTGAGCAAACTTTGGGTCAAAACTTTCACGTCAGCTTTGGGTCCTGTTTTCTGTCTCCCTTTTTGTTTGATATTAAATACAGCAGACACAGGAGCTGAAGGCTGGGATGTGCTTCCCTCTAAGACTCACTTTAGGGTTTGGGATGTTTTGGGGAGCTTAGGAGGGAGGGAGATATCAGCCAGCATGAGGGCTTGACACTTCTCATCATGTTCTTAATGAAACAAATTTAATGAAGCTTTAATACCAAAAGATGGACAAAATATATGCTCTGAAATCTGCATTAGGCTTCTGGTATGTTCCTAAAACATCTCACTGCAGCTGCAGATTGGAGAACTGCAGTTTCTGTGAGAGATTTTGGTGGATACAGATGCATTCACAGTGTTAATGCTAAATAAAGGGTGAAACACTTTTTTTGCTTTTCAGTCTGGGTTATTTGATCTTTGTTGATGTTGGTGCCTTCTGCCAGACCATCAGCACTGCCTTGATAACAGGTTTGATTACAGGTCAGTACTGAAACATCCCAGGAATTCCCTTATTTCCTTGGAGCAAGGTTCTGTGGGTAAACCACTTGTGGAATAAATGGAAACGTGAATGCCAGGGACTCTTCCCAGCCAGGCTTTTGAAGGAGAAGAGCTGTTTTGCACAGAAATAACCCAGCAGCACCATTCTTTCAGTGCTGAAGTTTTATTTTAACCAAGGTTTGACAGCTGCCTTCAAACTGCAGACAGGAGAGGTGTGAGATGAAAATGCTTCCACATTTGGGTGTTGTTTTCGTGACAGAAGATGCCCCAATCTGGGGCTTGTCGCTTTTTAGGGCATTTGGTGCAAATGTGGAAAGTTTCAGTAACATCAGGAGCTGCCTCAGCCCAGCTGCAGCCCTTTGATCAGGAGATTTTGGGATTTTTGGGGACTTTTTGCTGCTTTGGGAGCAGCAGCACTCACGTGGCCCCCATAGGATGCTCTGGTTTGTGGCAGCTGCTGCTTTTCCCCAGCCCCCAATTCTGTCTGGAGTAACAGAGAAATGGCCAATGAAAACTGCTGGGAAATACACCCTGAAATTATACCTTTGTGTGTTTTAATTTATTTAAACCTTTGCATTACTTTAAGTGTAATGAAAATGAATAGAATTTTAGAAAACATCCATCTGAAATAACCAAACAGTCAGTGTTTATCCAATCGTCTAAAAATCCAGAGTTTCCCATCAGAAATCCCAGGCTAACAGTGCTGATAAGCCAGATTGTTTTAAATACACAGGCACTTCTCATACAACAAATTCATTGTTTTGATGTATTTTTATAATCTAGCAGCTGTTTAATGGGGTTTTACCTAAATAATCCATATTTAATATCCCAAGCCTTGATCCTGGCAAGCCTCTTTTTGTATTGAAGGCCAGCTCGAGTCAGGAGGCTCTGCTGTAGGATTTAGGTCTGAATTTGTGTTTTGATCCTCCCCTTGCCCTGATGTTTATGTTTATTTTGGATATCTCTGGTTTTTCCAACAGGTTTAATCTTAAACATCAAACTGCTGAAGGCCGTGCATGTCTCAAAGTACTTTGATGACCAATTTTACTGGGAGGTGAGTTTCAGAATCCTGTCAGATTCCTTGTGGGGGAGTTCATTTAGCACCTTGATGAAGAACTCCAGGTATTTGAATTAAAAATATGGGGGAAAAAAGGGTTATTCCTTTTCCCAGCACATTTTGATGCACAAAGAGACCTCGGGCACCTTTAGGTGCTGATGTGAGGCTGTATCTGAATTACAGGAATAGCAAACGGGTGAAAATAAGATTCTAATCATCTTTTCCGTTGGTTTGGGGGTTTTTCTGTGGTGATTTGATATGTTCTGATACAAGAACGTTTGTGTGTTGACAGTTTCCCCACTTGTCTGCTGGATTTTGAATGGAGGATCCCAGCTGACAGACGGGACCAAGATAAGAATTTCCTCTTTATCACCAGAAGAACCGAACAGCCATGATGGGTTCAAAGAGCACTGAAATATCAGTTCTCAGGCCCACAAAAGCCACTCCAATGGACACTCAAAAATTAAACTGTTCTAGTCATTCTTGACAGATACAGAGTGTGAATTCACAGATGCAGACTTAAAATGCATTCAGCTTTTCTGCTTTGTTGGCCTTACCTTAAATACTTTTTGTAAGGTATGTACAAAAAAGTCAGCTGCATTCACGGCTTATCAGTCCAAATGCTTGGAAACATTAAACTATTTTTAGCTCCCGAGTTTACAAGCCAAAATGATGGATTTTAAAGTGTCATTTTTCCAGGAGCACTTCTTATCTAGCAAAGTACTCAAGTTTTTAAGCTGAATTGATTCTGCTGAAGGCCTTGACGAGCCAGGATTTGATGAGTGAGCTGGAGCAGGGCCAGAACTCTGCATCCTGCCAGACTGAGCTCCTGGAAAAACCTGGCACTGCGTGGCTGGGGCTGGATGTTGGGAGGTTCTGATGGCAAGAAATTCAGTTGTGGATGGTGCTCCTGCAACCCCTGGGGTTTGCTGCCAAATGTAGAACACAAACAGAGCCAGGGCAGTGTCTGTGGGGACAGCCTGGCCCAGCACAGGGGCAATGGGCTGCCTGCACCCCATTTGGGAACTGCAGGGACTTTGGGGACAGAGGATTCTCTGCAAGTGACCCCTGGTTTTTAAATGGATTGTGATCCTCAGTGTTTCTTACTTTCAAAAATAGTTGACACAGAAAATCTTCCAGCAGTGCTTACCTAATAAAGGAGTGAGAACGTGGCTGTTTTTCTTCCTTCAGCACCTTGTGAGGAGTGAATGAGGGAACTCGTGACGAGGCTGAGTCCTTTGATGAGGCTCCCTGACCTCAATCATTCATTCACTGGGATGAGCAGATCCCTGCAGCTCCCAAGGAATGCAGGCTTGCAGAGGAAGGGCCAGTTTCCCTTGTTCCCAGCTCCCAAAAGAGCCAGCAGGAGTTCAGCAGCTGCCCACACCTTCTACACACAACTGTGAGTTGGTACTTCCCAGACACTTCCTCTTTATCACCACGGGATAAAGGAAATATTCAGGGATGGGGGGGAAACCAAAACCACCAGAGTTCTGTATTACACAAGAAAAGCCACACAGCAGCAAGTTTTGAAATTGGAGAAATGGTTATATTGCCCAGATACAGGAAAATATGTAATAAATATCTGTTAAAAGGTTGTTTTAAAGCATTTTTAGTAAATCTTGGATTGTAAACAACATCATTGAAACAGCTGGTTAAATACATCCATATTCCACTCTCCTTTATTTGTAACAAACATCATTTTAGAAAAGTGACTCCACCGTTGTTTGTAGCAATTTTACATTTCTCAAAAACACCACAACACTGAAGTGGACTTACAAGAGTAAAAAAAATAATCAGAATAGAGCTGGATTTAGTGCTTTCAGCTTTCCTTGATTTCTCTTTAGACACAATGGAAGGTTTACAAAATGGTTTTACAAAACTTTGCGGGGTGCAGTTAAAGCCCAGGGAACTCCAGGGGGGTTCACTGCCACAAATCCTCTGTGCGACCAAACTTGAAGACCAGGCCCCTGTGAAAACACAACAAAAGGTTGTACATATACAACGGACACCACAAATCAGATTCCTCTTGTTTCAAACACGGGACTTCAAGGGGTATTTGTTAATCCAGTTCCCGTGCAGACAGATCCCAGTTTATTCACACAGCTCTGGTTACAAAACAGGACTTTAGGACTGACCAGATCACAGCAAATTTCAGTTTTTTATCATTAAAAGCCAATTAAACAGGAAACAAATAAAGGCAGATAATCTTACCCAAAAAAGATGAATGCATTCTGGAAAAACACAGCTATTCCTGGGTACACCACTGGTTTCTCTAAGAGAAAAAAAAAATCCCCATAAATTCTTTTTGAAGTCATTTGCAAGCATATCCCATTTCTGACATGTCATTTTCCCTTGTGATAATTTAGCAGAGAGGCTTTGGGAGCAATCTGCAGGAACTCAGTGATTTGTATTCTGGGAATAAGTGTTCACCCAGGGAATTATTCCCATAAAACTGCAGCCGTTTAATTATATCCATGGAGTTCCCAGTTGGGCAGGAGCTGGGTTTGTAGAGGAAGTTTGTACCTGGAAATAGATCAAATCCATCCCAATATTAATAATAATATGGGATAGTGGTGTGTAGGGACTCAAAATACTCAAACTGGGCATGCCTAGAAACCAGTTCTAAAATTCAAGAGTCATTTAAAACACCTTAAAATTTCAAAGATAGGGTCAGGTCTTACCTTTAACCACGTAGCCCCCGAAAAGGATCCACATGGAAGCAATGAGGGACCCAAAAGCCATCATGAAGCCGATGAAGAGCCAGATCCGAGCCCCTGCAATGGGAGGGGGGATGTCCTGTGCCCGTGGGACACCCCAGCCCCAAAACCCCCCTGGCACAGCTCCTCAGGCCGGGTGTCCCCATGTCCCCGTGGCTGTGACCCCCAGCCCAGCCCAGCCCAGGTACCTGTCTGGCCCAGGCAGCCCTCGCTGTAGCTGTCCCCCCGCACCTGCCCGTTGGACACGGCGTTGATCCTGGGAAAAACGGGACAAAAGCGGCACTCAGCCTCCCCATTCCCTGCCTGGGCATCCTTAACTGCACCGATTTCCAGGAGGGTGATCCTTACATCAGGAATGCGATGGTGGCTATGACCCCACAGGCATGGTAGGAATGGTTGAAGTCTTCCACCTGAGGGTATTTCACTGCTGCATCGATGATGATCCACCAGCCTGTGAAAAACTGGGGCAAAGAAGGGAAAACAACAGTGGTTTAGAAATGACATCAGTGTTTAAAATCACCCTTACAGTCTCCAACCCTGACTGAACTGGTAACACCATTAGTTTTGCTGTCAGTTTGGGATCAAGCTGACTGCAAAACCAGGGATTTA
Organism: Melanocharis versteri; assembly: GCA_013397845.1. Lineage (NCBI taxonomy): Eukaryota > Metazoa > Chordata > Aves > Passeriformes > Melanocharitidae > Melanocharis > Melanocharis versteri. The sequence goes on from VZTG01006051.1 coordinate 397,824, forward strand.
CCCACTCCAGCAGTCCATTCCTGGGGAGAAACCGTGACATTTGAACAAAAAACGGATGGAGGAAACCAGGCCAGACTTTGTCAGTAACTCTGCTGCTACACACAGGGACACTGTATCCCTGTTCTTCCTTTCCCTGGAATTGCTAAGATTGGAGCAGCCCTCTAAAATCAATTCCAGCCCACCACGGTCACCACTAAACCGTGTCCCCAGGTGCCACATCCGAGTGTTTTTAAACACTCCCAGGGACAGGGACTCCACCACTTCCCTGACCACTCTTCCAGCGGAGAAATTTCCCCTTTTATCCAACCCAAACCTCCACCGGCACAACTTGAGGCCGTTTCCTCTCATCCTTCCACTTGCAATGCGGGAGAAGACACTCCCAAACCGCTCGTAATTTTTATCTCACGACAGAAAAGCCAAAACAATCCAGAAGTCCCGAGCAGGGAGGGGCCGTACCAGCACTCCCGCGGCCACAGAGGCGATGGTGTTGCGCTTCTCGCCCCAGTCCACGCACTCGGAGCACCGCAGGCTCTCCAGGAACCCGGACATGGTTCAGCACTGCCCCAGCTGCGGGAGGAAGAGGGCGGTTCGTGCTCGCAGGAAACCGGCGGCAGCGCAGCGCGGCTCAGCGCGGCGGGCGCGCCCGGGGGGCGGCC
>VZTG01006061.1:0-35632 GCA_013397845.1 Melanocharis versteri
CTCTCTCTCTGCCTCCCCCCCTCGCCTCGGTCGGAGTCCCTCTGCCCCTCGGTTCCCCCGAACCGCTTTTCCCGGCTTCTTCTCCTTCGGGAGGCCACGGCCCCAAACCTGTCTACGAAGTTTTGGGTATGTCTCCGCGGTCGAGTCGATCTGGGCTCGGCGTGATTCGTCTCAGGTGTCTCGGAGGGTTTCGGCCCACTGCGCCCTTCGCCCTGGGGTTCGGCCGGTCTTGCGGACTCGCAAAACTTTAGAATGTGTTGGCGCTGCGCTCTCCCGGTGGCCTGTTCCCGAAAAGCCTTAGGAGCCACTTTCCTTGACTTCGCCTTATCCACTCCTGCCACCTCCTAGGCATCATGTATTTTCCTTCAAACTTTGTCACACCTCTTTTTTTACCAGATATATTTGTCTTCCTATTTTTGTTGCTCTTTTAGATTTACAATGTATATTTTCAACGTTATTGTGTTGTTTTACCTATAGCTCAACATTTCTTTTTTTAGTATGTCAAATTTTGCATATATAATCTATCTTTTGTGAGTACTGATTTTTTCCGAGCATGGACACAGTTCTTATGGTGTGATTTCGTTTTGTTTCCCTTTGTGAGTAGCAGTAAATCCTCTTGATCTCTTGTTCTTATGATGCTGCATACTGTACACTGGGATCTTACGTGATGGTACTTTATAAAGAAACTTAAGCAGGTACAGCTTACAGTGAAAATAATTGCCAGAAAATTGTATGTTCACTTCAATATTCTTTCTGCCTTTTGGGTTTTGGGCCTACATATGCTCTGGCACCCTTTTAAGCATCGTTTCATGGGAATATGTGTACATCCTGGAAAAAACAGAATAAATTAAAAATTTATAAAGCCACAGGCTGACCATGGCAAGTATGGTGCTAATTAAATGTGACAATTCTGAAAGAATTTCCCATAGTTTTTCTTAATTTATTGCCCCCATTTAAGTTTTCCTAGATGTGGTTTGTTTGGAAGGGTGTTATGTTTTTCTGAGGGATGGTTGGTGTTTGGTTTTTTGCTTGGGGTTTTTTTGGCTTGTGTTTTTTTTTTTATTTCAGAAAGTCAGCACAAAAATAATTTTTTTATGTGGATGAAATTTTGATTTGTACGTTAGAAACACTAAGTTGACTTCTTTATATTTCACCAGTGAAGACCAGTCTTGAACATGTAAAATGTGAGCATGTCAGCTGTAAACTGAATCTCAAAGTGACTCCCAGACACAGCAAACAGCAGAAATTGCTGTGACATGGCTGCCCTGGGCTTTATATGCCCCAGATTTTGACAGACATGTAGAGCCTCAGAAAGCAAGGTTTCACACTCATTGTATTTGTATTTAACACATTTTCGATTAATATTTTTACTCACTTATGAGCCACCTGGTTATATTCCCCCTTTTTTTCTACTTCAGTGCATGCTGAAGAATCCACCTGATAATCTCCTTTTATGTGCAAGTTCTAAAATCTTGACAAAACTGAAAAGAAGCAGGGATGCACTTTTTCCTGAACTTTGGTTGTTTACTCAAAATTCCAAGGGCTGAAGACTGGATGAAAGTTCCCTTGGAAGCTTTGCTTCATCCGTCTGCAATTTGCATCATTAGGTTAAAAATAAGTCTTCTTTGGAAATGCTCGGTAAACAGATTTTAATACAGCAGTATTAAGACAACAGGAGCATCAAAAATTAAAGGAGGAATGTAAGTATTTTTTTTTTAGAAGAAACAATTGATATTTTAGGTTAATATAATAGAAACTGAAAGGAAAAAACTGTCCTGTTATGTTTCAATGCTCCAATGCAGGATGTATTTTGTTAAAACTACAACATTGATTTAATAAGTTTTGAAACAAGCAGCCAGACATTCCCTTCAGTGTAGAAAGACCTGGAGTGTGGTCTAAAGTAACCCCCAGAGTCTGGGATATTACACAGTAATAGGAATTCAGTTAACTGGTATCAATGGAACTGGGGAGCTCCATGAATTGCTTTTGCCATATGGAGGAAAAGAAAGAAAAATCCACATGGGTTAGAAATTTTGCAAACATCCTTGCCTTCCCTCACTGCACTGTATCAAAACTTTATCTTCTTGTGCCAAATCTGGAGTTTCCAAAGGGCAATAAGTATTAATTGCTTGTAGACATGAAGGCCTCATTCACATCCTACACCTACAATTCTGGAAAGAAATCTAACACGGTTATTAGAAAATCGCTGTAGATTACATCACTCTTCAATCAGCTTTGGGAATCTGTGACTCAGAAAATGGCTTTTTCACTTACTGCCAGATCTGTACTGGTAGCTAAGCATAAAATTTCTGTTCTCGTAATTCATATCTTTTTGCCAGCTCCAGCAGCAGATCTGGGTCTAATGCTGTGTCAGAAACTCCTTGTGTTCCACCTGAGACAAAAAAAAGTTACAATACACTTCTGTTTCTGCATGCTGAGCAGCAGGATTTCTGTCCTCTCGAAAGTGTTAGTGGACAAAAAGACAGCGATACAGTTTCCATCTGTATTTGAATAGTATGAATTTGAATTCCTGTGATTTAAAAATTGTTTCATTTCCTGATAATGAGGTGTGTTCTGTTGCATGAGAAAAAAAGCTAAAAAATTTTTAAGTCTTTCAAATGTGGACTACAAACTTTTAACCATTTCAAAGTGCATATCTCACCATGAGCCTTGGCCTATACCCAGAAATTATCAGATAAATGAAATAAGATTGCTATACAACCAAGCCAAGAGCCTCACCATTGTGGAAGTCAACACTTGGTGAAGAATTTGGTTGTTGTTCATTTAGGCATGGGATAATGAAAATACCAAATCAACATTTATTGTAAGAAATTTTGACATTACTTGTCATTCAGGAAAATAAATGTCAGTAGGCACAGAGGGAAATAATGGCAGCCTAAGACTCTTAAGAAGCAGGAGCAGGGATTCATTATTTATTTTACATTAGAGCACTTGTGCAAGGCACCAGATTTAAAATTTGGCATTGAAACACAGAAAACCAATCCTTTGTTTCTACCTACCATATTCATCTTTGGGACAGGAACAAGGGTAGATGTCCAATTTCTGTAAGCAATCTGCGTAAAGTTGAATTAATTTACAGCATGTGTAGGATTTTGATGCAGAATGTGAACCCACTTAACAGTGGGGGGGGTTTCTCCCCCCTCTTTTAACCTTCTAAAAGAATTCTGGGTAGAATCTCTATAGGTCTCTGCTAATTCATAAACATGTTTATTCCCTGGAGGGAAAGGGACAAGTAACAACATTTTACTAAAATATTTCAGTATTTCTATTGTCATTTGCTGATTTTAAAAATGGGGGGAAGATGAATGGAGTGATGATACCCATACACAACATCTACATGAAGAAATGATAGAGCATCAAAGCCTTGGGAAGCCTTCCTGCTGTACATATGCAAATGCACCAACTTGCTGTGTTGAGCACATGTTCCCTCTTTCGGGTTTATTCTATAATGGCTGAAAACAAAAATTTGTCTACAGTGACTGAGAAATTAAAACCCACTTACTGGATTACAATACAAATACTTGGATGATTCTAGGATATTATGCTTGAATATCCAGAAGCAAAACACAGCTGAAGAAAAAAGCCAGAGACGAAGATTATCTATGATTTGCATCAGCACTCAGGTCTGTCCTTCCTGTCTTCCGGTTTATGCCCATCTTTGTTTTGGTCTCCTTTGAAGAGGAGCTCCTAATGGTTCATTTCCTGCGAGCATCCGCAGTCTGATACTACCAATTTGTCATTTCTTGGTCTCTCATAGTGAGTAGAGATTATCTCCAATGCTCGGTGATACCTTACATAAAGGAAAGATGGGCTCGAGAGAGTAGAATCAGATCTCTAAACACTTCCCAGTTCCAAAGTAAATCGATATACAATCATGATAATGAAAACAAAGAAAAATACTAATATTCTGTTTGTATTTTCAGGAATCTCAGAATTCCTTTCTGCCATAAAGAAATAGGAAGCAATAAAATGATTGCCGAGTCTTTCAAAGATTGATAAAGATTGCAACAATCCTTGTACAAGTCCAGAAAGTCGACAGAAAGCTGTCACTAAATGTGAATAGCTTGACACAAACAAGACACTTAAGGGACTAGAGAACTACAAAATGTTAGCACTAGTGGCTCTGGGGCATTTTGAACTCTCTGTTCTTCTTGGCTATGGGGTTACTTCGACTAGTTTAGAAAAATATATTTTCATCAGAGCGTCAGTATTCTGATAGTGTTCAGCAATGTCACTGAAGGCCTTAATCCTCCCTCAGTATCGGAAATAAGTATCAGATTAAATGGGCATTAAATGTATTTTCGCATTTCTGTATTTAATCAAGAAACAGTACAACATTCTGCAGGGTCACACTGCAGTTTTGTTATGCTCATTATCACAGCCAGATCATACAAAACATGCATTTACCTTTGTTTTATAGGTTTACTAAGGGTGACCCCACTAAGCTGTATTTTTTCAACACCCACCTTCAAGCAGAGGAAAAAAAGGTATTTCAAATTACTAGAACAAATCTAGTATTTGCTCTGATTGTAACCGTTTAGATTTTTCAATTAAACATGGGTAATAAGAAAAGAACATGACATTTCTCAAATTACTCAAGTCACTGTATTTCTTTATTTTCGCACTCTCGAACAGCGGGGACTCCACGTTTTACCGACATTTTATTCACCTTTTCACACCTACTTTTAGCTCTGAATATAGCTGCTCACAGGTTTTTAGGAGCTGTTGATAGCCCGGATATGGAGGGTACGGGAACACAATACTGTTGCAGGCAGACTGGTTACTGCTTGATATTTAAAAGAAAGCAACATTGCATTGAAAACGAAGAAAAAGAAAAAAGAGAGAATTCATCCAGGGGGCAGGAATGCTTTTGATAAGGTGTAGGTTCTTTTATGAAAGTAGCGAAGTGGTGAATCACCAGATGGTGTTATCAAAGATAAAAACTTACGCAGTCAACATTCAATCATTAAAACCGAGGAATCAGTTTTGCATTAAGTGTCCTGGCTGCTCACCATACCCTCAAAAGACCGAATTTTAGGGTTTAGCTCCCCGTACAATTCAAAATTCAGTACACTCCAGATTCTGCTTCCCAATGAATTTTATCTAGTTATGAGGCAAAGACGAACAATTACTGTACGTATTAACACTAAAGACAGATATACTGTAATTGCAATTATCCTGATTTCCGAATTTAATAAACGAAAGCCACTTCGTTAAGGTTATATTGAAAATGTAATGACAGTGACATCAGTCTTCTGAGGGTGCACGTCGGGGCTTTGTTCCACTGAAATACCAAAGTATAAGGAAAGTAGTATCGACTTTCACGCACGCTGCTAAAGCACAAACGTCCCCCCAAAAGGCAGGAGCTGAGACACCGCGATTGCTGGAGAGACACCGAGCCGGGTGATTTCGGAGGGAAGCGGCTCAGCCGAGGGACTCAGCTCTGCATCAGCGTCTGGGACCATGGGGCGAAACTGTGTTACTTCCTCGGATTTAACACCCATTTACTCTGAGACCAACATTTTAAACCACTCTGTTTTTTACCTGTTCAGTAGAGAACCTTCTAAAGAACAAGATTTTATGCCAGTCGTGCCCATTTAGCTCACGGTAAAATTTTAATTTAAAATATAAACCGAAGGTTTCTCTCTGCCGAGGTCTCTGCGGCTTCCCGCCGCTGAGTTTCAGCGGTCGCATTTCCCTCATTTCTGCTCCTGCTATCGGGAAACTCCACTAGCTTGTAGGGCAGACTCCCCCCTCCCCTCCCGGAAAGAAACGGGGTGCATCGGCGGCAAATTTCGCGAGGAAAAAGTCCTTTTTGGACCTTGAAGAAACACAACGGGCGCGGCGGCGGGCGGCGGAGCGGCGCGCGGCGCACCAATCAGCGCGCGCGGCGCTGCTATAAAAGGGGCGGCGGCGGCGGCGCCTCCATTGTTCGCCCGGATCGCGCCGCAGCCGAGATGGCCGAGACCGCTCCCGTCGCCGCGCCCGATGTCGCCGCCGCCGCCCCGGCCCCGGCCAAAGCCCCCGCCGCCAAGAAGCCGAAGAAACCGGTGACAGCGAAAAAGAGTCCCAAAAAAGCCAAGAAGCCGGCAGCCGCCGCAGCCAAGAAAGCAGCTAAGAGCCCAAAGAAGGCGACAAAGGCTGCCAAACCTAAAAAAGCGGCGGCAGCAGCGAAAAGCCCGGCTAAGGCGAAAGCGGTGAAGCCCAAAGCAGCCAAGCCTAAGGCGGCTAAGCCGAAAACAGCCAAGGCAAAGAAGGCAGCGCCCAAGAAAAAGTAAATGGTGCGGAAAAAACTATCTGCCTTGCAGATAAACCCAACGGCTCTTTTAAGAGCCACCCACGTTTTCACAGAAAGAGCTGGAACTTTCTTAATTAAGTTTCTCCGTAATTGCGTGTGCAATTTAAACTTTTTTTTATTCCGTTGCTGTAGCTTTTAGGTGGACCCGAAAACATTTCTGCGCTCTTGTTTTTCACCGGTTCAGAGCGGCACCGCAGCAGAGCTCACCGCGGCACAGCTCATTTGAAAAAATCCCCGTGCATCGGTGCAAATACCTTCCTGTTCGCCGCAGGAAATCGGTGCGAGCCCGGACTCCTCGGGGTGGTTGGGCAGCGCTCAGGGCTCTCCGGCGCTTGGGAGGGGGGGTGGGAGTGGGGATGCTGCGGTTCCCCGTAGTTTCTCTCCTTGTAGCCGGGAGGCGGAGAGCTGCGCGGGGAAGCGCCTCGGACCGCCCCCAGAGCCCGGCAGATTTCGAAAAGCCCGCGCTCCGCAAAGATTGGCCGTCGCTCTTGGGCTCTTCTAGTGCCCGGCAGTTTTCGGGTTAAAGGCGCTCCCCCTTTTTCCTTAAAGTCACTTGGCGGAAGAGGCTTACGAACTCCCCGGTACGTTTGCATCGCCTCCCCCACCCCCTCACCCCCGCGGGCTTTTTCACTTCCAGTTCAGTTTTGTCCCCGCTTTAGAAACCGTAGAGCGAGCGGGGTCCGAGGAGTCCGAGGTTTCGAGCTGCCTTGGTGCTGCCCGCGGTCCTCCACCTCCCTGCTCAAACTCGCTCGTTGGAGCTGCCGCGCTCATTTCTTAGCCGGGTGTTCATTTTGTCACACTTCAGACCATAAAAATTCGGGTTTTTTTTATGCGTGACAGCCTTCTAGCTCTGATCACTGGCAATTCTCCCGTCTCGGTTTTAGGATGCAGTGCACACTATTTTTTTTTACTGCGATTGCTCTGTGAGGAAGGGGCTTACGTGAGTATGAGGCGATCACAGCCTCTGGGTAGGGATTCACTATGTTAATGAGCACAAAGCTCGAGCGAAGTTGATCCTTCACTTCGGGCTTTATAGTTCTTAGCTGCACGTAACTTAAATATTGTAGGAAATTGTTCCACACAACAAGAAAGTGTGTATGTGTGCAGGAACACTGAGTGCACTGGCTATATATGTTCCAGTGGTTATACTGTCCAGTACAGGAACAAAATTACCATCAAACCAAAAACTTAAAATTGTAAAGCTGAGTTGGGCAGCTGAAAAAAGGGAGTGCAGTGTCAAAGAGCAAGAGTGGCCTGGGAAGTCATACTGTGGGGATAAAGTGTAATGTCATCTTTATGCCAATTGCATTGCTGGTATATCAGTCAGTAACCCTAATTCATCATTTATCATCCTTCTTTCCCCTCAGCTTGTGCACTGCTAGCCCTGTAGATGCCATCTCATCTCAGCTATGGGAGAGCTGTGCACAACTCCAGACTGATTCTCCCTCAGAAACAGCTTGTGTTTAATTACCGAGTCACTGCCAGGGTGTCTGATCACTGTGTCCCTCAGGACCCCACATCACCCTCAGCAGGTTTCTCTCAAGCTAATGAGCAGATTCCTTTTCTGGACATAAGAAAAGTTCATATCCTAAGAAAAACTCAGGGGATACTATTTTGCTGTCATGGCTCAAATTTCTAGCTAACTGACTGGACTAAAGTTCAGATGTGTGATTTATTATTCCAATGAAGAGGGAACGCACCTCGGTCTTCTATGACATGTTTTTTGGACATATGGTCATTAATTTCTTTTGTCAAACATGTTAAGATTCCTCATGATACTGGCGAAAGAAAGAAAAGATATGAACTCTGCTCAGTATCTTCTAAGGTGTGCGATTTACTGGTGTTTAGTGGCTGGTCATACTTTGACAAAAATCAAAAGGATACACTTTATGAATAAATGTTAACCTGCCCCAAAATTAGAAGTAAGGTTAAAAAAAAAAGTTCTCAGTATTTCAATTTATTATAAGGAAGACCTGCTTTTATTTGTTTCCTCTTCCATAGGATCAGCTGTTTATTTCACAGGTGTACTTACTTTGTAAATGTCAATATCAAAAGTCTGTGATATTCCAATAATGGCAAATGAACTACTGAGTTAGATAAAGGTCTGCACATAGCAGAACAAGACATAGCAACCTGTCGGGAATTCTGTTTAGGTTACTCCCCTCAGAATAACAAATCACTATGTACTGATGAACACTTCTTTATGATAGGCTTACATAATTTTTCATCAGCATTAGTCACCAAAAAGCCCAATTATCTGTCAGATTACCACAAAACCAGGTAATTTTCATACATATGTTTCTTCATGTCTTCATTCTCTCTTAGTGGGTTATGTTATTCCTGTACTTCTTGTGTATTTCTATATCTTTTATGGTGGTTGTCAGGTGAAAGGGTTTATTCTGCATAGCCTCATCATGTCTTTCAAAAACAATAAAAAAGTTTCCCTAAGGGGCTCAATTCTTGAAAACATCAAAGGTGGAGTTTTATTGCAAGTGAAACTACTTTACTAATTTTATTAAGAAATCTTCTGTGTTTGATAGAGAAAATTAAAAGCCAGACTTCCATAAAAAGCAAACTATGTTAGTTCAGACACAAAGGTGTTTAAAATCTGTGCTGGAAACAGCGTTGATAAGACAGGGATGTTTTAGCTGTTGCTGCAGTGCTTACGCAGATCCAAGGCCTTCTGTGCTTCTCACAGCACCTCACTGATGAGGAGTCTGGAAGTGCACAAGGAGCTGGGAGAGGACACAGCCAAGACAGCTGATCCCAACTGGCCAAAGGGATGTTCAAAACCATACAGTTTCATGCACAGCAGATTAAAGTTGGGAGGAAGAATAAGGGAGGGGAGTATTCGGGTGATGGCGTTTATCTTCCCAAGTCACCATTACGCATGACAGAGCCCTGCTCTCCTGGAGGTGGTTGAACACTTGCCCACCCTTGGGAATCAATGAATTAATTCCTTGTTTTGCTTTGTTTGCATGCATGGCTTTTGCTGCACCAATTAAACTGTCCTTATCTCAAGCTACAGGTTTTTATCATTTCTCTGATTCTCTCCCTCATCTCTGGGAATGAGTGAGGGAGCAGCTGCATGGTGCTTAGCTGCTGGCTGGGGTTAAACCATGACAGCTGAATAAAGCAGAGAAAATGTCCTTCCTATTATCCTGGGCTAAATAAACTGTAAAATGTAAATTATGTACATTTCGAGACTAAGTTTACAGGTTCTCAAAAGGAAGGAACTCAGTTGTGAAACATCTATAATGTTTGGGCAGGAAGCTGGGAACAGCCATTGTGGAGTCTGGAAGAGTGCAACATAAATAACATTAGTACCTGACCCGTTCTGTGCTGTTTGCATGTCAGTACAGATTTGAACCAGCTTGAATTTAGGTACAGAACCACTTTTCAACTAGACACCTTTAACCTAGTAAAATTACTCAACAGAGTTTTTCTTCCACAAGTTTCTTTTTTACTATCTAGATCACAATGCACCCAGCGTACTGCTGGACACAGGATTATCAAAGACCTTTTTCTGTGGGAATTCGAGATCCCTCTTCTACAGAACATGTTGTCAAAGCATAATGAAATCATCAGTGTGACTTCTCCTGGGATACCCATTCACTCTCCAAACTCAATTTTGGATTATTATTTCTATATTTGGAGTTATGTCGTATTCTGATTTTCATTTTGCACGTAGTGTTTTGTTGATCTCTTTGCATTTCCATGCTCATATGAGTTTTGTTCATCAGTCCTGCATGAACTGCTGAGACATCAGTGAAACCTCAGTGACTGCAGGATTCTTTCTTCAATGATTTCAGGATTGGGCTGCCAGCAGCTGTGGAAAAATTGAAATGTAGAAAAACAATAATAGGATTATGGCTTACATCAAACATTGAAACTTCATCTAGGAAAAGAAGTCCTACCTACAGCACAGAGGTGTGAGCTGACAACCAAGGGCCAAGGCAAGGGCTGTAGATCACAGTCTATGTCCTGCACTGTACCTCCTATGTTCTCTGTGCACGCAGGGAGATGCTTTGTTGACGTCAGGAGAGAATGATTGGGTTGAAGGAGGAGCTCCTGGGGAGATAGGATGGTCATGCTTTGGCTCTGAAGAACAGCACAAATGGAACAAAGTCATATGATCTGAACTTTGAAGGACACATGGGCAAAAAAGTAACTTTTGCCTGGTAAAATCAGTTATTTATTAAATTGCACGCTACTGCATATGCTAATAACTTTTACGAAGTATGTGCTACCACATATATGACTATATTACTCAATTCTCCACCTAGATCATGCCACACATAAGAGGGAGAGGGGGATAAGATTATGCTGTATATAAGGAGGGTAGAAATTTTACCTGTTTAGGAGGAAGACAAAAAGACCTTGGAGAAAGTCAAGAGGCTACTCTCCTCTCCCTCCTCCTAACTGGGCAGGCCTTCTTGGTAAGCTTCTTCACATAGTAATAATAATAATAGTAATAATAATAATAATAATAGTAATAGTAATAATAATATCATCTGGGTTAACACAACATTATCGTTCTTGTTGGAGCTCTATCATAGTGCATTTAGCACTGGCAGTTCCGAATTTGTATTTCTGCTGCTTCAATGAACCACACTATTCTTCAGTCTGTGATTACCCAAGTTCTTCTGGAATGCAATGAGATCTATAGAGCTGAATTGTTAAACTACACCATTTGTGAATCTGTGCTCATGCTTCTTATTTGACACTACCAGGCTTACAGTGCTGAATTTGCAGTAATCAGAAATTAAGCCCAGGCGCACCCAGCCCCTCCGGTCTCTGAGGACCAGCTGGAATCCAAGGGTGTTCATTTTCTGCCAAGTTTCTATTCTCTTAATGAAACACAGAGGTTTGTCTATATGATCTTTGGATGTCTCTTCCAATGGAAATGATTCAATGGATAGTAAGTTACTGTTCAATTTTATCAAACAGACCTCACAGAGCAGATGATATTTGATGTATAGTTTAGAATCAGCTGTGAGCAAAGAAGAGCAGGAACTTGGCTCAAAACTTGCTCCACTTTATTAGTTGTATTTCTGTCATGGGTTGAAAAACTAAGGTTAAGAACAAGCATGCATCTATTATTTAAAAAAAAATACTTTTCCAAATGGTTTCTGGTATTTTGCAAAACAAAAAAACAGCAAGAGACAAAGGAAAATAGTATATGTAGTCACAGATCCTCGGGCAGAAGCAGCTCATTATGGAGCAGAATTATATTATGAGGCTTTATCATCATTTATTCCATTAAAAAAAAAAAAGCAGAAAGAAAAGCTCAGGTTTGCACAACTGGACAATTTATCACAGGCTGCTCAGGTGTGTGATTTGCCCAGGACTTTCTCATAGCCTCACGGCAGGCATCTGCAAGTGGTAATACCTCCTAGGAAAGACCTGTGATAGAGTCAGAGTCCCTGAAGTCTGACTGAGCAGACTGTAGAACTGGATTTTCATAGCAGAGTAACTTCAGGGAGTTCTGCAGCAGGCAGTGCTAGACTGCCCTGTTGGTAACACCCTGGGGACTTGCCTGTGTACTCGGAGATTTAAAAACCTGCTGCAAGCATTACACCAAGTGTGTCCTTACCAGTGAAGGACATACATTCCATACTCCCAAAATCTCCTGGAAGTGACAGAAGAGCTGACTACAGAGTGCCCAGTTTCCCCCGATAGCCGGGTCTCCCACAGCAGTCCAGTCACGGTCCCTGAAATTCCCTCCCTGAAAGGAGCAAATTTGCCTTAGGAAAGATAACACCATGACGTGAGCTGTGCCATCCCCACTGCATTCCAGAAGTAGCTCCATAGCCCAGGTGAAAATACTGTCAAGTTCCTTGTGGAACAGAGCCTTTGTCACAGGTTTGATATTTTAGGATGTCACTTTCAGAGTCTCGATATTTGTCTTGCCCCACTTGGGTTTCCTTTGGGCCTGTGCTGAAAAGATGGTACGTGAACATGTGTCAGATCACATTATTTTCATTTGTCAGTGAGGGAGGGGCCACTGGGATAGTGATTTCTCTGCTAACAGGTGCAACATCTCTGTCTGTGGTCTACGTGAAGATAGATTGATTATTGTTTAATCTTTTGTTGTATTGTCATGAAAGCCCACATTACAAAAAGCTGCTCAGCCAGTAAGTAAAAACACCCACCAACAATCAAGCAATCAGAAAACGTCCATGAGAGGGCAGCAAACGCTCAATACTGGAAATCTTTTTATCCTTCCAGATAATTTTCAGGTCGAAAACGATCTACTGAATAATTGTTGCTAAATACTGCTTGATTCAACAGCAAAACCTCAGAACATTTTCCTCCGCCAAAGAGAGCAAACCCAGAATTAATAAATACCTGAGAAATGCAAACCCACCCTTCTTTTTTAAATATTTAGTTTTTCAGTCTCTCTAAAAATAGCCACGCTCTTGTCTACATCACTACAGCATTGGAAAATACTGTAAAAATATTCGTCCAAAAGAACACTTTTAAGTTAAAAAATGAAAGTGAAACATGTAAAATCTCCATTGGCGTATCTGTACTGCTAAATTCACCTTGAGATAACATTCAGGGAGGGCGGGAAATGAAGATTGAAAAAAAACTTAAGGATGGGTAGAATTTTTCAGAAAAATGATTGGACAGAATTTGCTGCAAGATTATCTATTAAAAAAATGTGCAGTAGCTGTATAAACAGAGAAGCCATACAGGAGAATCCACACGAAAAGGCTAAGCTGGACTACGTAAGACATATATCTTGGAAAAGAACAAATCAAAGCATAACTTAAATGAATCAATAAGTAGGGTAACTTTCTATGAATGAGCTTTTTCTTCGAAATTATCACGACGTATCAAAGCTTTAAAAACTACATTAATCATTATAAAAAACACACACGATGTCCTTGCTATCTGAAACACAAGAAACGCAACGAAAAGCGACAGGAACACAGAACCCATTGTGCCTCGGGGAAGGGAAATGCACACACATCCTGAAATTTTCTGCTTTCGGGCCGCGCGATAGAGAAAGCGCGGGACGCCGGGAGCCAGACCCAAGCCCCGCCCCCTCCTCTATGCAGTCCTCAACCAGGTCGGACCGTACCGTATAAATACCGCGGCACGGGCGGTGTCCGTTCACAGCAGCAGCAGCAGCGGCCGTAGTAGGAGCAGCAGCGCGATCATGTCTGGCCGGGGCAAGGGCGGCAAGGGGCTCGGCAAGGGCGGCGCCAAGCGCCACCGCAAGGTGCTGCGCGACAACATCCAGGGCATCACCAAGCCGGCCATCCGCCGCCTGGCTCGGCGCGGCGGCGTTAAGCGCATCTCGGGGCTCATCTACGAGGAGACGCGCGGCGTGCTCAAGGTGTTCCTGGAGAACGTGATCCGCGACGCCGTCACCTACACGGAGCACGCCAAGAGGAAGACGGTCACGGCCATGGACGTGGTCTACGCCCTCAAGCGCCAGGGTCGCACCCTCTACGGCTTCGGCGGCTGAAAACTTGCGCTCCCTTCGGACCACCGCGACAAAAACCCAAAGGCTCTTCTAAGAGCCACCCACTTTTTCCTTTAAAGAGCTGTGTTACGTTGTTACGAGTATCTGAAGTAGGGCACTGGCGATACAATTCTGAAACTTTACCTAATACAATGCTACTAAAGTTTGCTGTTAACAGGGAGGCTGTCTTTGCTGTGTAAGAAGTGGGTTTTTTTCTATTCCTAATTATTTTGTAAAAATCAGTTCAAATGTTCTGCAATCAAACAAAAATCTTAATTTTAAAAGCTTTACTGATTTAAACGGTTATCTGTAACATTATTCTATATCCTGTACTTTAAATTTTGCATTTAACTGAATAGTTACGAAGTTTGAATGAGTTTATTGACTAGAGAGAAACAGGAAAGTTGTTCTGAGATGTATTCCTTCTGATATTTTTATTCTTCATTTTTTTTCCCATGATTTATTTACTTTTAAAATAAAAGAGTAAATCTGCTATGGTTTTCTAGAGAGCATTTGTGGGTGTGGTTGGGAGGGGGAAAGGGAAGGGCTAGGAGGGGACTGGAATAAAAGCAAAGCATAAACCTGGAAGCACACTTGAAAAAAAGCTATCAAAAGAAGCCTTGTGTGAACACCTTTCTCATTCTCATATACAACGAGAGCTCCAGCTCCAGGTTCACTTCTAGAATATTTCTGTTGTACTTCATGATCAAAGGAAAAAACCGATTTCAACTGCATATAAAACTTTTGGAAATTATTTTGCACTTGCAAACAACACAATTAAATATTTGTGGTCACGTCTGGTTTTCTCACACCTTAGTGAGTAGGGGAACATTAAATAAGACACAAGTATTAAGTTTCTTTTCAATTAATTTCACCAAAAAAAAGTTAATTGCCTGAGTCTTCTCATCATCACGATTTTGCTGGATGATAGTAAAGCTTTTCATTCAGAATTTCGTAGTTATATTAAGACATGAAAAACATGAAAAAATAGCTTAATTTTCTCAATCACTACAGCTTGTTGCATACTTATTATATGTGTTACTGGATATTTTGAGCACCTTTGTTTCAAGGTACCAGCCCATCTTTCCTTTGTGGCTTTGAGGATATCTATTCATGTAAGGTGCTCTGTACGGCACTGAAAGAACCTTTTCCTTCTTTTGTAACCAGCCCATCATTAAAAAAAAAAGCAAACCAAAACAAAACAAAGACACAGTGAAAGAATAAACGAAGTTCAAGTAACTTCTGAATTTTAGGCTCCACTCTGTTTTTAATCTGTCAGGAGACTGGCAGAGATGCACAGATGGGGAAGCAGAAGGGATACGAGCGCTATGTCTGAAATCCCCGGCCCGCCCCAGGTCCTGGACCCGCACCGAGGGCGTTGCGACCGGAGCGGGGCCGCAGCCGCGGGGCCGAGAGGCTCCGGGCAGAGCTTCAGCTACCCCGGGCCGGGGCTGGGATCCCACGGCAGCCAATGAGAGAGCGCTTCTTGCGCTCCAATCAGAGACGAGGCGGCTCTATAAATAAAGGCGTTGCACCCAGCTTTCTGTTCACTTCTCTCTCTCTTTCGGAGGCTCTGCCTGTGGTTTGCGATGGCGCGCACGAAGCAGACGGCGCGTAAGTCGACGGGCGGGAAGGCGCCCCGCAAGCAGCTGGCCACCAAGGCGGCCCGCAAGAGCGCGCCGGCCACGGGCGGCGTCAAGAAGCCGCACCGCTACCGGCCCGGCACGGTGGCGCTGCGCGAGATCCGGCGCTACCAGAAGTCCACGGAGCTGCTGATCCGCAAGCTGCCCTTCCAGCGCCTGGTGCGCGAGATCGCGCAGGACTTCAAGACCGACCTGCGCTTCCAGAGCTCGGCCGTCATGGCGCTGCAGGAGGCCAGCGAGGCTTACCTGGTGGGGCTCTTCGAGGACACCAACCTGTGTGCCATCCACGCCAAGCGCGTTACCATCATGCCCAAGGACATCCAGCTGGCCCGGCGCATCCGCGGCGAGCGCGCCTGAGTCTCCTGCTGCAGCCCACGTAGACCCAAAGGCTCTTTTAAGAGCCACTACATGCACGTGAAAAAGAGCTGTAGCACTGCTTCAAATTATCCTTGAAATTTACTTGGGGTGCTTTGCAAAATAGTGAAGTTACATGTGCTTTATGAACACAAGATGGGGGAAATGTGAGATATATCTATTAGATGGAGAGAGGTGCTCAGAGAGCCTGGGGCAGGATGGAGGGGTTTACATCCCTGTGACTGAATGTGATGCAGCTTTGAGGAGGGAAGGGGCTGAAAGGGATGCTCCTATGTCTAGAATGGACCCGTGCTCAGGAAATCTGCACCTTAAACCCTGGCTGGCCTGGGTCAAGGCAAGAGCAGAAACTTCCTGTGGCTCATTGTGTTACTGTCAAACCTAGCTAAAACAGATTGCCTTAAGGGGGGCTGCTGCCTTCCTCCAACGATTCTTAGCCCCAGGAACAAGAATGTCAATCTCAATAAATCAGTTTTGATTATCTCAGGTTTGATATATATATCGGTATACCTGGTCTCAAAACAATGGATGGCCCTGCCGATGGCACAGGGTGCATGAGGCTTCTCGCAGCACAGAAGAGTGACTGAAAAGGACAAGAAACTGATTGAGAAGTACTGTAGACAGGAATAACTTACCAAACTTTTCTGGGTTTGTTACCATACTAATACACAACTGGGGAAGAAGATTGGTGTTTTGTGCTTTTGGGGTTTTTTTGGGACTTTTTTTTTGTGGATGGAGCATTTTCAATAAATTTTACAAAAATCATGGAGCGAAAATTTATGTATTCTTGCAATAATGAGAGTAGGAGTATTTGTCTTTGAACTTGCACTTCTCCAGGTAGTGATCACAGTATCTGATGTATGCTGAGTTGTCATTTCTGCAGCCAGTTCTTTAGGATTTTTCATGAGTTTCTAAAAGGACAGATAATATATGCCTGCAGCTTTCAATCTTCTAAGAAACCACTTTTGCTCAAATTCTTACTACGAGACAAGGCCAGTCTAACAAGAGTCTGAGAATTAAATCTAGGAAGTTTAAATTTAGACCTCATATTCATAAACAGCTGATGTTTCTCCAGTTATTTTTGCAATGATCACCCTTTCTTCTCTCCATCTGCAAAAATTCACATCTGATACTTGGGATGCAACAGTCCTGAGGCCTGGAGAATGCTTGAAGGCTGCTGTTAGAAGCCAGAGTGGCCACCTGTTGTCATTAGAGGCTTCTGGGCACCTGCTTGCTTAGAGATGCTGTGCTACAGACCCAGTCTGTCAGAGACAGCGCTCGGGTGGATTGGAAAAGAAAGTGGAAAGACATGCTGAGTGTAGCAGTCAGACAGGATAAAGGTGTTTTTGGGGGGTTCTGCCTTTTCATCTCTTTTGTTCCTCCCTTCTGTTTTCTTCCTCCCACATAAAGCCCCCTGAATGAATTTATTGATCGTCGTGACCAGATTTTGGAACCAGGTTGGAATGGAAACAGAGCTGTATATTGGAGGATGGCAAAGATTTCTCCTGGTCTTGATTGAGCGGCACGATGTTATAAGAAACTTTTAACTAACAGCCCAGGGAAAGAAGGAAATATTTCAGCAGGCCATAAAAGTTCTATGTTCTTTTAAAGTCAGAGAAAACCATAAACAAAAGTATAACCTCAGCCTTTCTTTCTTTTTTCCTTCTGCTTCAGTTGTCCTAGACCATATTTAACACTAACTAGGTAAAATACATAAATAAATAAATAAACTCTGTATTATTTCTAAAAAGTAGCACTGTGTCAATGCTGTAAGACCTACTCAGTCCCTTTCAGCAATTTTACTGGATATCACTGATACACAACCTGAGAACATGGACAAGATATTAACAACTTACCAGTCATAATGAATATTTCCACCTTGCCTTTTGAGAGCAGTTTCCACAGTCTGGTATCAGGAAAGGCTCTTTATAGATCCCAGGTGTGCACTATAAGCAGGCACCAGTGATCCGTGCCTCTTTATTTACAACTGTAAAACCTCTAAGGTTTTAGCTATTTTAACCTTTATTAACCTCGAATTTGGGCCTAATTATGAAGCTTAAGTCAGTAATAAATTGCAAATGTGTAGCAACAAGTAGTATCAGGACGGAGTCTACTGAAGTCTTAGAGGGTGGGCAGACATATTGTTAATTTTAATATTATAATAATATAATTCCTTTAAAATTACACATATAGGCACATTCTCTGGACTCTTCCAACAGGAGCCCTGCCACTGTATAAATTCTTCCCCCTTACTCTGCAAGTGGTGATGTACAAACGAAAGAATAGAACCATTTCAACTAAAAGAGACTTAGAGTGACCATCTTGTCCAACAATGAAGCAGCTTCTATTATTTAATACACCATATAATATTATTGGAACTGCAGAAAAACAATGCCAGATGGTGCTGAGACAAAGCAGAGTGAGAAAGAGATGGATGGATTTGAAAAATATTAAAATTTGTGAATGGAAAAAGAGCATATGATGGTGTGTACACAGGTGTATAACATGTACATATATGTGTCTATATATATTTTCATACCTACGTCACTGTGCTATGAATATTTCTTGTATATACCGTGTTTACCTCGTGCATATTGTTTCAGAAACATAGCATATGGAACCTCTTACAGGGTTCCCCACATGCTATACTCAAGTACTTGAATTTTAATTTCAGAACAATCTGGCTGGTAACATTTACAGAAGTGTTGGATAGGCTGGAGTCCATTGTCAAGGACAGAGGAAAACATGATGTGACAGCAAAGAAGTAAAATCAATAGAAATCCAAGAGCTTTATTTGTGAATTTGTAGAAAACTTGACCTCTCTAAAATACTAAAATAGTGGCAGTCGGTAAAACTTGGCACAACCAAGTTGAACTAAAGGCCAGCTGGAATTTCCTGACTACAAAGTTTTATTGAATCAACTAAATTCTGCAGCGTTTGCCTTTGATCTCCCTGTGCATGTTCCTCTACTGACTCAATTTTCTTGTCATCAAACAAAAAACACTTGTCTTTAACTCTCAAAACAGTTTAAGCCTATTTGCTACAGGTCTCCAGTTGGCTAAATCTGCCAAGACTTGACAGCCGCTTACTTTTCCTCACCTGATGTGGTCCCAAACAGAAGCCACAAAACTTTCTCTGTGCCAGTGGTCTCCATGTATTGGGAAAATAGAACAGGGGTGACTTGCCAGAAACAACGACCAGATTATCTTTGCCTTTTCAAAGTTCTCCTTGGTCATCTTCTCCAGCCTGTCCTCAGTCACAACACACACACACACGCACACACAAAACCCCCCCAAAAAACAAAACCAGAAAACAATTAGACTAATTTATGAAATTTCTGAATTTTTAATCTTTTCATCAAATTTATAATCTTAGCACTTTTGTGTCACTTGTGTGATAGATGTAGGGCTATGAGATATCCAGTTGTAATTACAAGAGCACATCACAGCAAAAGCAATGATACAGTATAACAGTTAAAGAGCTGTTTGAAACTTGATGTTTATCTTCAAATACTAACTCAGGCTATACCTTCCACAATGCATTAAAGTAAAACCTGGACTACTCCATGATAACTACTGCAAATAGACTATATTACAGAAAGCTTTAAGTGGTGGGGGGGAACTGGAGGTGGGGGGGAGGGAGGGGAAAGGGAAAGAGAAGTAGGGAAAAATAAGTGTGGGCTGTCTGTCCTAGTCTGATATTTTTCATTTGCTGTATCTGAACACTCATTTGCTTTGTGCAGTTTACTTATTCTGTACATTTGAACGGGCATTTATAAGCACCTCACTGAAACTGCATGCAATACTGCCTAAAACAATAAAGCAGCTAAAGGTGAATACTTAAAATTACTGGCATGCTTAACATTGGAATTGCAATAACCTTAACGAACTTCAGAATCACTGTCGTGTAAGAAGGTATAAGAAAGGTCGTGTCCCAACTCTCTTGTGCAATGTGGTGGCTCTTAAAAGAGCCTTTAGGGTATGGGAAAAATATTTCAGGATCACTTAGAGTGGACCTGGAGCAGGAGACTTAGGCGCGCTCGCCGCGGATGCGGCGGGCCAGCTGGATGTCCTTGGGCATGATGGTGACGCGCTTGGCGTGGATGGCGCACAGGTTGGTGTCCTCGAAGAGCCCCACCAGGTAAGCCTCGCTGGCCTCCTGCAGCGCCATGACGGCCGAGCTCTGGAAGCGCAGGTCGGTCTTGAAGTCCTGCGCGATCTCGCGCACCAGGCGCTGGAAAGGCAGCTTGCGGATCAGCAGCTCCGTGGACTTCTGGTAGCGCCGGATCTCGCGCAGCGCCACCGTGCCGGGCCGGTAGCGGTGCGGCTTCTTGACGCCGCCCGTGGCCGGCGCGCTCTTGCGGGCCGCCTTAGTGGCCAGCTGCTTGCGGGGCGCCTTCCCGCCCGTCGACTTACGCGCCGTCTGCTTCGTGCGCGCCATCGCAAACCACAGACACAAAGAACGCCCGGGACCGAGGCGAACAGTGAAAACCGCGTTGCCGCCGCCGCTTTTATAGACTGTTCCCGCTCTCTGATTGGCTGCCAGGAATGCGCCGCTTCTCATTGGGTATTTTCAATTTCGAAAAGCCCGCCTCGACAGCGCGCGCCTTCGCCAACGGCCGCCCGCTCCCAGCCCCCTCCCCGGTCTCGCCAACGCCAACTTTGTTTTCGGACCGGGCTCTCTCTTGCCACAGCTTTTACACTCTAGCTCAAAACTGAGACCTTTAGGGAGAAATGTTCAAAAGGGAAATGAGAAATTGCAAATTATGCTGAACTGAACGCATAGGGTTTTTTTCTTTGAATTGCCTTTTCTTTTTTTTCTAAAGAGGGATCGTAACAGTATTTTGGGGCTTGGATTTTTGTTTCTGTGGGGTTAGTGGGGTTGTGTATTTTGAGGGAGTTTGAGGCGGGGGGGTTGGGTTCTCCTTAGTGTACCTTTCATCTTGTAGGGTAAATGCTTCGGGAACAAAATTAATTGCAAATGAAAGTTTTCTAACCCGAAAAATAATGCTTTCAAGTGACTGAATCTTCCAGCATGCAAAATATCCTTTGGTTGTTGCTAGAGTACAGCAGGGCGTAAGGTGAATTTTCCATTTTCCTCACTGTATATATCTGCAATATTTTCCTATTTGAGTGAGCTGTCGGTTGAGTGCCGGGAAGGGCTTTCAGGTGAATGGCAGGTACTGACACCAGGTACGGAGAACGACTCCGGTGGCCCAAATCAAAAAGAAAGTGCATTCCTAACCTTAAATACAGCGGATGCACAAATAATGGACCATTTCCTACACACCACATTCAGAGGATAAAGGGGATAATTCATTAACACTGAGAAGGGACTTCGGGAGCTGTGACACCTCTCACATAGCATTACAACAGACATTAACTTCGTTTCAGTATAATTGTGTATCTACGTCCGCTAGTGTTTACACAACGAGGGGGAAAATCCCCCCACAGTAGAGATGGCCGCAGGAGGTGCTTACATGCCTTTAAGCCGCCAGCACAAGACAGATTACGGGTATATTGGTTTGCTGTTTATTTAGCTATTTTAGACAGCAAGTTAATAGTGAGAAACTTATAAACTTTTTAATACTAACAGTACTGTATTTTCCACCACTTCCTAAAAAAACCCCCTTGATTTAGCATTTTGTATAACTGTTTAAGAACCTTTCACTTTTCTGTCTCATGTTAAAGCAACACAGCTCCTTTTCAGTTTAAGTGTGCGGCTCTTAGAAGAGCCTTTGGGTTTTTGTCGCGGTGGTCCGAAAGGAGCGCAGGTTTTTAGCCGCCGAAGCCGTAGAGGGTGCGACCCTGGCGCTTGAGGGCGTAGACCACGTCCATGGCCGTGACCGTCTTCCTCTTGGCGTGCTCCGTGTAGGTGACGGCGTCGCGGATCACGTTCTCCAGGAACACCTTGAGCACGCCGCGCGTCTCCTCGTAGATGAGCCCCGAGATGCGCTTGACGCCGCCGCGCCGAGCCAGGCGGCGGATGGCCGGCTTGGTGATGCCCTGGATGTTGTCGCGCAGCACCTTGCGGTGGCGCTTGGCGCCGCCCTTGCCGAGCCCCTTGCCGCCCTTGCCCCGGCCAGACATGATCGCGCTGCTGCTACCGCCGCTGCTACCTCTGTCACGACCGCAACCGCGCTATTAACGCTGCTGCTATGAATCACTGCCGCCTGCGCAGCGCTCTTTATGCAGTGCCGTCCGACCTGGTTGAGGACTGCAAAGAGGAGGGGGGCGGGGTTCCCGCTGCTCTCCGTGTGTCGTCACCCGGCGATGAAACATCGTTCGCTGTTACCTTTTAGGGTGCTGCAAAGCCTGGCGAATAAACCAAGGAATAAACCTCGTCCACGAAAAAAATTCCAACGATGTACGTGTTCATACAATCGGAAAGCATTTTTCCTCCCCTTCTTAGTTTTCTATAAACCATTTGCAAATGTGCGCGTATTTTATTTTGTTGCACTGGCCGGGCTGGGTCTGAATTACTTCAATTTCTAGTTGTTTTCATGCTGTTGTTCATTAATACTTTTGGTTTATTTGTCTTCAAAGTGCTACAAACGTTTCTTCAATATTTTTAATGATTTGAGATCTCTTAATAGCTTTAATTAATTTTCCACGATATTTAAGCTTATTGGTTTCTGTATTTTGATCTCCACCTCCCATTTCTTAACTATTCCAATGTTACATAAGCAACTTTTTGTCTGTAAACACATATTAGCCAGAAGGTGGAATAGAATCTTTTTCATATTATTAAACTTCTATTCGTTTGTGACTTCTGCTAATTTTGCTCATTTTGAGGTACTACAGTGAGGTAATTTTAATGTTTTATAAAATGACCTTTACTATAACTACAGACATAAAATTCTGCTCCCTAATTAGTAAAAAATATCACTCAGCTTTTTTTTTTTTTTTTTTTTTTTTTTTTTTTTTTTTTTTTTTTTTTGTGTATCTATGTCAATACTGGAAACAAAAATATTCTGAATTATCTTTTTTGAAAGTCAGGAATGGTCTTTCTCTTAGAATGCTCCAAATGTCACAGTGTAAAAACGTCCTGAGCTGGTATAGCTGATAAACTGACACTGAAAAATTGTTATTTTTCTCTTGTCCTTTGATGCAGGAAATGCAAACATAATTTCTATGTACTCTTTTAAGTGTTCAATGTTAGAACATATAATGAGTAGCTTCTCTCTATCGTGCAACCAAACTGGGAATAAGCAGTGTCCCTCGATCTATTTAATATGATAGAATTACAATTACATTCTATCACAAAAACAAAGTAGTGTGTTGCTCTCAATGGACGTATTAAAAGCATAAAAGAGGAGCTCATTATTCTGGCATCACAAATATTGTTTCTACTGCTGTCTCAAGATGTTTTCATGGTAAATATCAAATCTGTGGCTTTTGGGGTGTGTTTTGTTGGGTGGGTAGGCTTTTTGGGAGGAAGATAAAAGATATGAGTTAAGTAAAAATTGTCTTCTCCCTATCTATTCCGCACCACTTGAGAAAAGGTGTATATTATGGGAACGATCTCTGCTTTTCCCCTCTTCCAAAATGAAGCAACCCCCACTGCACTCTTCTGAGCAGTTACTATTGTTCATCCAGCAGAGGTTTTCGCAGCTTTTACCTAGGTTGTAGAAATTGCAACTTCCTGTTACAGAAGTGCAGAAGAATTCATAGATATAATGTGGAGTCTCCTTAGGTTCTGGAGAGTCTTAAGCATACCTTCTTTCTCTTCCTGGGAGGAGTGAACTTGTGAGCTGAATATGATTCTGAGTCTTAAAAAGTGTATTATGCTGGCTACAGTTCTTCTTTGTAATGAACTGACAGGTCACAAAACAATGAACAAACTCAAGCCTTTTCCTCTGTTACTAGCTTAAAGAAGAATTCCATAGGAGGGTTTTGTTTATTGTTTGTTTGCCCGCTTGGGTTTTGGCTGGTTGGTTTTTTTATTAATATTTTTACTTGCTTAATTGAATAATGCCACACTAGCAGCAGAACACCAAATCTCTATATCCCTAACTTTCTGCTTTCCAATCCATACTTACTAGTGGCAGTGCTCAATCAATAGCACTTAAATTTTTGTTCATTTAGCATATATCTAGTCAAAGCAGATTCACAACAAGATGTAATCAAGACATTAAATTTTGCAAAAGAAACATAATCAAAGTCTCTAGTGTACTGAGAACAATTGCCGGCCATTCCCATGGTTGTTTTGCGCTCATCTTTTTTTTCTCATTTGTAAGTTTTCCGATGCCTTGCTTGTACTCTGGTTTTGCATCCCCTAGGTAATGGAGGTGATGTTTTTTCATACCTGTCTAAAGTCTAGCACAATATAATAGAGCTCTTGTAGGGTGTTGTGTCTGTATCCATAACCTCAGGGTGAATAATTAGAATGACCAGTTATTAATTTAATCCTGACTTATAAAAGTCATTCATTATATGCTACTAGTATTTGAGAGCTTGAATTTAGGTCAACATGAGGCAAAAAAAATATTGCCAGACACTAAATTTTAAGAATATATATGAATAAAATTCTGGAAATATATTTGTACTTTCAAACTAATAGTTTTGAATTTAGTGTAAGTATTGGATAGGTTTTCATACTCCTTATTTTCCACCCACTTGCAGCTGGTGCTTCCTTCCCTCTTCAAAACATCCTCTGTCACTCTCAAAGGAAAACTGGAATTGCAATATGCCCTCTGTGAATGAGACAGGTTGTACAGATCCCTGCCTTGCACGGTATTCATGCTCTTGTGATCTGCCGTGCTGAAAACATAGATCTCATCTGGACCATCTGGAGGAAAGAAACAAATTCTCCCCTTGTACTGAAATCCTGGGCACTTTTGATGTACCAGCATATCCCCACAAGAGAGGAGAGTTCAGAGGAGAAGGGCAAAAACACAGTGAGCTGGAGGAATAACGCAATGTAAAGAAAACTGCACTTATTTCAACATCAGGGAAACTGAAGGGTTACCATGGTTTTAAACAAGAGAGCTGCACCAGTGAATCATCAGATTTCCTCAAACGATTAACAAAGACTAATGTCTTCCTGAGCAAGCCAGATGAAAATGAGGGGTGGGAGGGATGGGCCGTGTACATGTGAATCAGCCCAATATAACTTGTAAAAACTGGAGAACAAATAGAAAAGTTTGAAAATATAGCAATGGGCTTGAGATGATTTCAACCAACATCTTCCTTCACAAGGTCTGGGCTGGGGGGGCAGCATTGACATGGAGCATAGAGAGACCAGTAATGAGAATTTCGTTTCTACAGTGATTCAACTGTATGTTGCAAATGCCTTATTATGCTTGGCTGCAATTTCAGTACAGTATCCTTCTGCTAAATAAAAATAGAATGTAACATCAAATATGCTCAATAAGGAAATTTGGAATTAAACATTAAACTCTCCTCATGTAATATCTGAAAGAACCTGGATGGAGAGTATTCAACTCCTGTAGCACAGAGATGTGATCAGCTGGGACCTGCCTCTACACAGGACTGTAAACTGCACAAGATCTGGCTTCTTCTGCAGTCCTTAAGCTACTAAATCTACCCCAGTGGTCTCTGTTCTCTGTATCCCTGTGCCCACGTGCTTCACCTTCAGTTCAGCACGTAAGCCATGCTAGAAAGCTTTGCTTACTAAAATAGAGCAGCCCACATAATTTTGGTAAAAATTCTTTTAAGCACAGAAAGCTTTGGTTTTGAGACTGAGGCACAAAAGTCAATATTTGCATGTGAAGATTTACCATTTGGAAAGAATCTTCTGGCAGTAGCATAGGTGCAGAAATGCTTTATGCTGTCCAAGCAAAACTAGCAAACACCACCAATTTAGTTTAATGACTGATACACTGATAACTAATTTAGCGTTTTCCCTGCCTTTCCCTATTAATTCAGACAGTCAGAGGTGGAGAGACCCACTCTCATCTTTTTATTTAACCACTCCAGTTGGTCAGAGATAAAAGAGTTTGGGTGGTAGCCCTGGTTTGGACTTCTTCCAGCTTTCTTCTTGCTGCCAAATTCAGAAAGTACACAGGGACTGATAAATCAAGAAAAGACCTCTGTAGTGGTCCAGCATCTTAGGCTGACCTTTGGGGATGCAGTTTGCCAGTCACAGAGAGTGGCTTACAGATCAGATGATCCACAGAGAGGTAAAATCTTTCAAAAATTGTCTTGTGGGCATGTTGTCTGAGTCACTGCTGTGAAGAAGGCTTGTATGGGCTTCATCCCCACCACTCCATGCACAAGCTGAAGTCTCACAGGCTCACTGAACAGCTGGAACTGCTGGTGTAGCTGAATAGGTCCAGGAAAAAAGTCTGGAGGAACTCCTAGATCAGGTTTGGGGTGTTGGGAAGTTAATGGAATATCCAGCTCTTCATATGAAACTTTTTAGAATATGGGAGAGAAGGGACAGGGTCAATATTCTGTAGGGGGGGGCAGGGGGAACCAAGTTGAGCAAATTCTGGCCGTGGCCGTGGCATTCCTGGGCTTCTCTGAGGAAGACACCAGAGTGTCTCTTTAACAGGTGCTCTGGGGTGGCCTGTGGAGCTCTGAGGTCAGGAACACACCGTGCAAATCTGCTCCTGCATTCCAGCAGAGAGACAGTAAACAGCAAGCCAGCTACTCAGCAAACCCAGCCGACACGGATGCTCAGGAGCTTTGCTTCTCCCAAATCCTAACTCTTCTTTCTAAACTGGCATTTGAAGCAGCACAGGTCTCATGATGCACTGTCCTTTGATTAAGCTAGAAAGATGAGTCCAGAAAGAATTGTAAGCACCGTATTTTTTGCACAGTTGAGGCTGAGTAGCTCCTCTTGTTGCCTGGGCTGATGCAGAACTGGTCTGGGCAGTAAGTTTTCAGCTGAACTCTGCCAAGCCTTACAGAGCTGTAAGTACTTAAGTACTGTCTTGTCCAAATGGTCTCTCTGGGACATAGTTTTCCAAGCGTAAATCTAATGTGGGCATCCCTGTAGGAATTTATCAAATATTGTCTTGGGCTACGTGTTTCTGGAGTAAGCCAACTCTGAAAAATGGCGATGTGCCTTGTGGTAGTGACTCCAGACACTGCTGCTGTGCCCTATTTTTGTTACAGCAATACTTGGTTGTAAAACCAAAAAATTCCAGTTGGAAACCCCAGCCACCTGCAGGGGTTTATTCATGGTTATGCTCTGGATGAAGCAGCTTATCCTTAAGGGTACAGCGTTTCAGAAAGTCACCACAATGCCCAGGTCTCATCCAGGTCAGACCAGTCATTACCTGGACCATGCTGATGCAAGTAGCATGCAAGTGTCTTCAGGTGTAGAGATTTTCACTTCTCTTCAACAAATGGCACAAGAATTCTCTCGGCCCAAACCTCAAGTTTATTTAAGTCCCTTTTATCTGAAAGTATTACTTTTGACCCTGTCTACCCTTCTTCACTTGGTGTTATCCACACTAAGTGTACATTCTGTCTCATCACCCAGGTTGTTCCAGAAAACACTGAATAATACCAGCCGTGGAGCATGATTTTGATTACTGGTTGTCTGCGGACACTAAGTTTTTAGCTACAGCCCTTTGGCCCTGTACTACAGACAACTTTCAAATATCTAAGAGCTGGCTGACCCTGCCTGTAGTCCCTCTGATTCCAAACAAGAACACTTGGGAGACGGTTCCAAAAATATCAGGAAATGTCAAGTATATTGCATACAGCATTCCTCCTTTGTCCACATAGATACTCAACAGTTTTGTGATGATTACCTATACCTAGACATGAGCAATTTTTGTTGTACTCCATCCACTGCCAAGTCAATAGAACCCATTTTAATTCTGAAAGTTACTCAGTCACTCTGTTGCCTGGGGACTCTGCTGTCATTCCATACAACATTTTCTACTCTATATTAGAAGTTTTTTCCATACTGCTAACTTGCTGCAAAGAACATCTGTTCCTGTATTTTCTGCAATGTATAATAAGGAAAAATCACTTCCTTCCTCATCATGTTTTACGTGTTTAAGAAGAAGTTTTAGTTTTTCGGCATTCTCTTTCAGACAGGATACTTCAATAATATATGCCTTTTCATCAGGAAAGGATTCTTAGATCTCTGACAATCACTGTTCCTCTTTTCAGTGTATTGACTTATTGTTCACTTCTCATTACTCGAAATTTGGAACTAAAAGCAAGGCCTGAAACTCCAAATGGAAGTATACCATTCCTGACTACAGAGGAAGATCTTCTTCTCATAGAAGCAGTCACTGTGATCCTTTTCTACTAACATACTGGTTTTGATCCATTATCAACACAGAACTATAATCTGAAGATCCAGATCTACTCAGGTGCTTGCCAGCTCCTGCTGACAGTAGCAGATTTTCAATATTTCTTAGTATTTGTAAAACTGATACAGTTTATTTCAGATGAAGATTTTAACAGAGTTTTGAAGACAGCATCTCTTATCCAGCGTTTTTCAATACGTAAAATGTCCTCCACCATTTTAATCCTTTTTCCTAGTTTGTGCTCAAAATATTTATATACAAGTTCTGTAGACTTTAATTCAGATCATAAATAAAATTATACCAGGCCTAGGACTGATCCCTGCAATCCTAGACTGTTTGAGACTGTGGTTTAATTTCATAGTTGATAAACATAAGCATTTAAATATAAATTTCTACCCTGGAAGGGTTGGTGTTTCTGCTAGACCACGTTTTCCTGATTATTAATTTCACTTCTAATACTTTTCTAAAATGAAACAAAATGAAACTGAGAGAAAATCTGTAGTGTACCAGCAAGATCTAGAGAAACATTGCATCCTGTACTGAAACTCTTCCAACAGTCAATTTTGGAAAAAGCCTATTAAACATGATTTTCATTTCTTCCCTTATATCTGTTTTGAGTCCAGTAAATTCTAATTTTTATTCATATCTTCCCTGAAATTGTTTGACCCTGTAATTAGTACAACTCAACATCAACAATTATCCCTTTCCCAGTGTGTGCTGACTCTGTAAACCTGAGAAATGCATTAATCTGTAACCCAAAGTACCTGATTTTGTACTTAGTTCTTGGCCATACTCTTCAGATACATAAAGAGTAAGAGGGGCGGCATAGGCTGGGTGCATAGCTGTGTCTGCAGCATACGGTCCCAGGAAAGCTTTCAGCATCCTATTTCCCTCCAGTCAGCATGAAGGGCTGGAAAAACCTTTGATAGCTCAGGAAATGGCGTCTAATAGCATGTACATCCTGGGTCTCGCTGAAGGGGTAGGACATTTTTTCTGTATTGATGGCATAGTTTCCATTTCTGACTTAATCAGTATTCACAAACCCCATCACCAAAAAAAAAAAAAAAAAAATTTGACTGTGCCATGCACCTGGGAGGATAGACAGCATGTCACAGTTTCAAATACCACATTACAGTTCTTTTCAGGCACTTTGTAAAAGTTACAGGTAGGGTTACATTTCCATATTTTTGCATGTAGATCCCTATATTTCTTCATCTTTCTGCACTTACCTTCTTCCCCTTTTTCTTCAACTGAAATCAATATAAGGTTAGTTGGTCTACGGAATAAAGTAACACAGAATCCTGCTCATTCCTGAGAGGAATCTCTCAACTGAGATTCCTAAGTGTAGTTACACTACTACTAATGATGATCATTCTCAGTCCCATAGATGGTAGAAGTGAAATTTGGTTATAAGAGGATCTCTGGTCCAAAGGATTTCAGAAGCTAGGAGGAATATTTTGATGCTTTAGGCTGTCATTAGATGGGGGAAAAAAGGACATTTGTGCATTAAAATGCACAGCCCTTTTTTGCTGGTTGGCAAACATTTAATAGTTATGGCAGAAGAGTCACTTCCTTGATCAGTCACCTTTTGATCACTCCATACTGTAGGAATTTCAGTTTTGCTGAGACTCTAAGCTTAACATATCTTTCAGTCACATACAGCATGAGCACCGAGCCAAATCAGGATTGCTCAAACTCATCTTGACAAGCCTTGAAGCTAAGGAGTGTGTGAGAGGTTAAAGTGGTTTTTGAAGCCGCCTCTATTGAACTACCAAAATTTTAAAAGTCATGGGAGTGTCATTCAGGGTTAATCTATAATAGGCTTCATAAATTAACCCAGAGAAGGTCTATGTGCCAAACAATAGCAAGGGAAATAATTGTTTCCCTCCACTCAGCACTGGTGAGAGAAACTGGAGTGCTGTGTCCAGTTCTGGCCTTCCCAGTGCAACAGAAACGTGAACGGAACTGGAGTGGGACCCGTGAAGGGCCACAAAGATGATGAAGGGCCTGGAGCATCTCTCACATGAGGAGCGTCTTATTAATGTGTTCAGATATCCTGCGGGGGGAATAGAGGATGCAGATCCAGTCTTCTTAGTACCAGGAAAAGATGCAATGGGCACAAACTGAAGCACAGGAAATTCTACTTAAACTTAAAAAATAATTTTTTGGAACATGCTTGCCAGAGAGGTTTTAGTACCCCCCTGCTCTAGCTGACCCTTCTTTCAGCATGGCCAGGACCTACTGCATTAGGTGAGAAATTTTTTTTAGGAGATGTGATTGCCCTAATGCTGAAATAACTGTCAGTATATTTTTGTTAGCTTAGTTGAAGTATAACTAAAAGGATATGGGCTTGTTTACTACTGAAAACTCCTCGACACCTTGAATTTTCCCTACATATAAACTTTGCAGTTGCTGAGTCAGTATCATCGATACAGTTTCAGCATGATGGACCCGACTAATGTTTTTTGATCTTGTTATGGTGTTTTTATTTTTAATATTATGACTGATTACTTGAATGTCTGCAGAATTATTATTTACAAAGAAGACAGAATGCTTCCGTTAAAAGTTGTCAATTTCTCTTTATCTTCACCATCCTAACTATAGTAATTGTAATTAAGTGAGTGTAGGCTTTCAGCTAAATTTGTCTAATCAGCTTATCTGGATTGCTCTCCTCCTGCAGTCTGAATGTCTTATTTGCCTTTATTCGTCTAATGTCTAATCCGTTTCTCCTCCTCGGGAAGCTTCTGTCTTAACAAGAGAAAAGGTTAAATATTTTTTCTACTATACAGTTTTAGGAATTCTTACGTGAATTTTTGTTTTTAAGATTTTCACATCAGAAAATACCCTGTCATTTTGTAGGTTCCTCTGTAATCTGCACTAGCACCTACACAGCTGAGCAAGGGAGCCAGGGCATGCGTGCGATGCTGCAAGGGAATGAGGCCACGTTTTGGGTGCACATTTAAGGAGGGCGTAACAAATTGGTTCGAGTTCCTCAGCAAGAGATAAACAGAGACAACAATTGTACAGGGAGCTTGGAAAGGAAATCAGGGAGAATACTGAAAAATGTTTGCTGTTTAATTAAGTATTAAATAAGTCACATTTAAATATCACCTCTTCACGCGGAAACTGCAAACAATTTTTATTACCAAGTCACTCTCAAAACTTTTTTTATTTTCAAATAATTTTGTTCGACACAAAGAAAATTTCTCTGTCTGGTTGAAAAACTGTTCCGGTTGAAAAAAAAAAAAAAAAACTACCACTGATTTGATAAATTATGTGCTCAGATTCTTGCTTACTTTGTCTTTTTCTCTTATCAGTAAAACACCCAGGGCAATGTCAATGTTATTTGTAATGATTAGTCTCTAAAACAGGAGAATTTTCATTGTGGTTCAGTGCTGCATTTAACAGCTATTTCCAGCAGTGCAAACTTGAAAATTGCTCAAAGCTCCTGACAAGTTTGTTTTACCCAGTTAAGTAGAAAATGTTGTTGCTTGGCCCAGAGTGTGGGAATAACCCCAAAAAAGCCTCCCCTTTTCGCAGTACCTCATAATTCTAAACCCCCTCTCTTTAATAACTCAAAAAAATTCAAATTAAAAAAATCGCCTTCTCCAGAAATGGATGGTGAGACCAGGAACATTTTGTCTTCTCAGAAGTAGGCCAGGGATAATTCTCTGTGTAGATAAGAGCCAGTGTGATAGTTAAGGAAAAGATACAGTAAAGGATGCTGACACACAATGCCGGAGGGCCAGCTGCCAGGACTTCCAATGTCTCAGGCTACTAGGAAAAAGCAAAGGACTTCAGAAGTGCAACTCAAAATAGGGAGCAGGGAATACGAGGATTTACAGGGATGCACCCGGACCTAAAAGTGAGACAAGTCCTAAATTCTACCCATTAAATCCTCAGATGACAACCTTCACAATCTTCTTCATACGCTTTCCTTACAAAAACAAAACAGAAGCAAACAAACGAACACACCCCAAAAACATCCAGAGACGTTCCTGTGCCTTTAAAACTTATCACAGAGCAGGGGCAGCAATCCTTATCTGCTGCAGGTGGAGTTCTAGTGACTGCACTATTTAGGGAGCAAGATCTAAGATCTCCCATCCCTTTCTAACTTGTGTCTTTATCTGTAACCTCCGGCCTGTTTGTGGGGGAAGGGAAGGAAACCTCTCTTCTCCTGATGGGCCGAGAACAGGTTTACCAAAAGAAAGCCTGAAGGGAAACTTGCCCAAATGTGTGAATGCGAGGGAGGTGCAAGGAGGACACACCCCTGGGGCTACAGCTGCATTCTTGTAGGAGCGGCTGCTGTCCACTCCCAGTTGCTCTCAGCTTGTTGACCAGTTTCGAGTGCGATAAACCAGTCACGGAGCTCTAACACCAAACTGTCAAAGCTGCAGGGATTAAAGCACATTAACCGTCGTGCAGTCTTTATTCTCTGAAGAATGTACATCACATTAAACAGACCCGGATAGATGACAACACTTCCCGGCTCTATTTTGTATCACTTACAATCAGATTCTGCTTTATCTTTGTTCATCTAAACTTGAAAATACGCATAATGCCCTCATCCTACCATAACCGACTACTTTTTTACCTCTCAAACATATTCATACTGTTCATACGACTTGCCACGCTGAACTTCCAAAATGTATGGCTGCTGTGGACTTGGTCTAGTTGTTTATGTGGGAACAATGTCATGTTCACGAGAAGCATGGCAGATTTCACAGCCCACTTCAATATGCCTTTCAGTCTGTTTTTTACTGTGGAGTACTGACAAGCCTAATTTTTTCCAATCTCCACTTTCCGTTCCTCTCCTTCAAAGTATTTATTACCTCACCTGCATGCAATTACAACAAAATAAAAATAGAAATAAAAGAGAATATGGAAGAATCACAATTTATCGTTTTCACTTGTAATTTTAATGTATCTAATGTATCACTGTCATTTTAATCTATCTCATTTCAACTAAAACTGCTTGCTATCAAGTACAATAAATTGTGTCTTCAACATTCAGTGTACCAAAATACATGTCAGAGCCCTTTGTAGCATACCTCATGTCATCTTCAATCTCAAATTTATCCATGCTAGAAAAGACGTTCCTTTGTTGCAATAGCTCACTGATATTTGGCCTGAAAAATTTTCACGAAGTACAATGGGGTAAAATACTGTGTTTGATCTTGTTTTTCCAAACCAAGGGGGAAAACATCTGGCTGATTTTTAATTAGAAACCAATTGAGGCTTTTGTCTTCTGACTTAATAAAAAATTAGCCCAAACACTTAATAGCAGTCCTTAAAAATTTTAATTAATTTCTATAGTCATTTTATGAGACTCAATAATTAAGTGGGATTATGATAATTAAAACTGATTCTGATTTATGAGGATTGTCTGGAAATTATTTCAATATTTTTAGGATTGGATTGGAAACATCGATAGCAAGTTTTTTTCCTTTTCCTTTAAAGAAAATAACTGGAGGAATATGAAACCTATGGGAAAAAAAAAAAAAACAAAACAAAACCAAAAACCTCAAACAACCAAAACACAAAAGCACAACAGGCAGTGCCCAAATATTTATAAGCAATATTGAACTTGAAGCATTCTATTAATGAAGGCCAGATTTCCACAGTATTTAATTTATTGGGTGATAACTGATGCTCCCACTGGCTCAATAATTGTATAAGTAGCATAAAATACATATTAGTGTATCTATACCTGTTAGACATTTTTCCTCTCCAAGACTGCCTCTGATGTTTGTAAGTCATAAAGAATAGCATCCACTATTGTAACCGAGAAAGTGTTAAACTAGCAGTTTATCTGGGATTTCTAGGCATTAACCAGGCATTAACAGCTTCATTTTACAGACAGACTATTTATAAAAATATCAAAATCTTTCTATCCACTTACAGAACCCCCCACAAAAAACCAAAACAAAACAACACAAAAAACACCACAACAAAAAAAGCAGAGCCCTGGCAAGTTCCAAACACTTTTCAACAGTATATATATTCCTCTGAAGGTCTCTTCCTTTCCCAAAACAAGAAAATACGTTGAAATACTGTATCCTTAATAGTTAAAGATATGGTTAAGAGAGCCGAATCTTTATCCATATTCAAAGCTCAGCCATGAAATTGTGTTACTTCCTTGTCTTTGAAATCAATTTACGACAAAAATACTTAAGCTGCCGGCTCGGTTTCTGTCCTAATCTGGAGAAAACCCCCCAAAGAGTAAGCCTGCATTACGGGGGAGACTTTTTATCTACGTGTTTTATTTTAATTTAGAAGGAAAAACAAAAGTTTGCCGTTCCCGGGGTCTCTCTGGCTTCACAACGCGGGGTTAAAAACAGCTTTTCTCTCCCATCTGTGGTCCAAACAGCAAGAAACTTGCCCGAATGAAAGTCCACCGTCTTCTCTTCACTCTCGGAAGAAACTGGGGTGATTTTGCCGCACTCGTTTTACGAAAAATATGAATTTATAACTCCGAAGAAACACAGACTCGGAGGAGGAAAAGCTCTTCCTGGCTAACAGTTAGGCGGGCTCTGCAAAGCACCAATCACAGATCACCGCTTCGCTATAAATTCAGGCATCGGGGTTACTGTAGCCCAATTACTTTCTTTTGATTAGGAAGAAGTCTCTGCAGCGATGTCGGAGACCGCTCCCGCCGCCGCTCCCGCTGTCGCGGCCCCCGCCGCCAAAGCCGCCGCCAAGAAGCCGAAGAAGGCGGCGAGCGGCTCCAAAGCCCGCAAGCCCGCGGGGCCCAGCGTCACCGAGCTGATCACCAAGGCCGTGTCCGCCTCCAAGGAGCGCAAGGGGCTCTCCCTCGCCGCGCTCAAGAAGGCGCTGGCCGCCGGCGGCTACGATGTGGAGAAGAACAACAGCCGCATCAAGCTGGGGCTCAAGAGCCTCGTCAGCAAGGGCACCCTGGTGCAGACCAAGGGCACCGGCGCCTCCGGC
Source organism: Melanocharis versteri (assembly GCA_013397845.1). Lineage (NCBI taxonomy): Eukaryota > Metazoa > Chordata > Aves > Passeriformes > Melanocharitidae > Melanocharis > Melanocharis versteri. Next base: position 34,998 of record VZTG01006061.1, read on the forward strand.
TCTTTCCGCCTCAGCAAGAAACCCGGAGAAGTGAAGGAAAAAGCCCCCAAGAAGAGAACAGCTGCAGCCAAGCCCAAGAAGCCGGCAGCTAAGAAGCCCGCCAGCGCCGCCAAGAAGCCGAAGAAGGCGGCAGCGGTGAAGAAGAGCCCCAAAAAAGCCAAGAAGCCGGCGGCCGCCGCAGCCAAGAAAGCAGCTAAGAGCCCCAAGAAGGCGACAAAGGCTGCCAAACCTAAAAAAGCGGCGGCAGCAGCGAAGAGCCCGGCTAAGGCGAAAGCGGTGAAGCCCAAAGCAGCCAAGCCCAAGGCGGCTAAGCCGAAAGCAGCCAAGGCAAAGAAGGCAGCGCCCAAGAAATGAAGTGTTGAAGTGGAGATACTTTTAAACCCAACGGCTCTTTTAAGAGCCACCCACTATTGTCCCCAAAAGGGCTGATACACTCCGTCACTGAGCTCCGTGCCTGCAGCAGAGCCAACTATTCGCCACTATCCGTGTGGGACGTTCGTCTGTGGAGTGGATGGGACGCTAAACTTCCGGCCGTGGTTTTACACTGAGACTTGGAAAAATAAAAGTTTACATTCCCTGCGAAAACGCTTTCTAAAGGCTGCTTTTTCTTTTTTTTTTTTTCCTTTTTTTTTTTT
>VZTG01006062.1:0-39470 GCA_013397845.1 Melanocharis versteri
CCAGCCCCCACCTGCCCTCCCTGAGCCAAAACAAGGAGTGTTTTGCCCTGCGTGAAGCTCTGCAGCCCTGAGGCACTGAATCTGCAGGTCCCAGAGCAGAGACCGCATCTCGGAGCTCACAAGGCAAAGTGGAACAACAGCTTTTGAATCCCTTCGGATTCAGGGAAGAGGAGGGGGATGCTCCTGCAGACAAACCACAATACAGACCAGCTGTCCCACTGCATCCTCGCTCCTCCTTACCTCCCACTCCCGGCAGCAGGCTCGGAGCTGCTCCAGCCACTCGGGCTCCAGCGCCTGGTCCTGCTCCGGCATCTCCAGGAGCAGAGGGTCGGAGAGCTTCAGCCGCTCAGCCAGCTGCAGGGACAGGGGGACAGCAGGGGTTATCACACGTGTCAGATCCACAGGGGTTCGTCACACACGGCTGGGCACACGGGCTCGGGGAAACAGCGTCGCTTCGTAATACAGGGGTAAAGTAACACCAGCCTCCTGTGCGGGATTTATTCCCTCTCCCACACCCCCACAGAGGTGCCAGCCCATCCCATGCCCCACAGGCTCAGCAGGGCTGGCTCAGCACCTCCACAGAGACGCCAAAATACTGTGTCAAAGATGCTCCTCACATCAAAGAGACAGGTAACTACCACCATCCTGTTTCCCCCCTGAGGAAAATGAGTGGCTTTAATCCCACCTAATCCCTGGGCTTTAACCCCACATCCTGGGGCACCGGCAGGTTTGCAGGACACCCCACCAGGAGCCCTGGAAAGAGCCCAGCTCCCAGGGCAGTTCATCAGCTCCTCACCTACCCCACGAGGATGGATGGGAGCTGGTGTTTGTCCTATCTGCATTTACAAATCTCTGAGAAGATTTCACAGCCTCCCCGGCTTGTCCTGATGCTTGGCGTCCTTAGAGCTAAAGAGTTTTTTCTTAATATCTAAGTGAAATCTTCCTTGCTGCAAATTAAACCTCTCTATCCCTGCTCCCATGGAAGCTGTGAGAAGAGCCAGGCAGCATCCCCCACGAGCAGCCTCCTGCGTGCTGGAGGGCTGTTATCACATCCCTCATACCCCTTTCTCCCCCACCATATCTTGCCTAGAAGAAATAACCCTCAGGCCTTCTTCAGAGGCCATTTTCCCCTCAATCTCTTATCACCCCAGCTCTCCACTCCCACACTCACTCCAATTTAGCCCTGTCTCCACATGCAGCAGCCCAAACAGGCCCCAGCCAAGACCCCTGAGACCCCAGCACGGGGGGATTATCACCTCCTTCTCTCAGATATGCCAGTTGTACTCTCACAACTCAGAATAACACTATAACATCAGTGGAGTTTTCTTTTTCTTTTGTAACAGCATCCTGTTATGCTGCTGCTCAGTATTTTTTCCATGCTCCACTATCTCCCCCAGGTCCCTCTCTGCAGTATTGCTGCTGTGTGTTTAATTTCTCCTGCAGAAGAGGGGTCTGTGCTGCCCTGGCTGCAGCCATCTCGGTGACATGGGGCTCCAGCTCCTATCAATGGAGCAAGAGGCTCTTCTGGGGCGACCCAGGAGTCCAAGGTGAGATGCAGGGCTCCCTGCAGAGCTGTCTGAGGGAGTTGTTTAGACAAGGATCCAGTTTCAAGACAGCTGGGTGAAGGGAGATGCCTCTTCCTCCACATCTTTACTGAATTTTCTCTCGCTGGTATCAGCCCACCAGCACCCTGATCTAGTGGAAGGTGTCCCGCATGGCAGGGGAGCTGGAACTAGATGATCTCTAAGGTCCTTTCCAGCCCAAACCATTCTAGGATTCTTGGGGATTTCTCAGGTTTCCCCTGGCTACTTCAAGCTCACTTCTCTTCAACGCTTTGCTGCAAGGCTGCCACCTTGAGGGCCGCCAAAAGCCACCCAGAGGTGACTTTGCAGCTCAGCCACCCTCCACAGCCACACAAGACTCAGCTATTCCTTCCTGCACCAGTCCCCAGCAGCCATTCCTTTCTATTCCCGAACTTTTCAAAAACAAACTCTAAACCAGCACAAAACACACTTCCCAACTCAGTGAGTTTACAGCAAGACAGGACCTGCAAAGCTGGACCTCAGCTTGGGACTGGGACTGGCCACGAGAGCAAAGTAACCCAGCAGCCAGCCAGGAGCCTGCACCACCTACAGACCCACGGTCCCATCTCTTTACAAACACACCTATGTTCATCCTAAATCAATCACAGGAAAAAGGAAATTATAAGCATGATTGCTCCTAAACGGGGGGAATGTTTAATCCAAAAGCTAATGTGCACTTTGATCCAGTATTAATGAACCAGCACCTGGTTGTGTATCGTCCCCAGCTTCAAAAGAGGGGAAGTCTTAATCAAACACTAATGTGTATCATAATTTGTAACACAGTCTAGAACATCAAAGACAAGAGCATCTACGAATGCACTAGTTTTTCAGATGAAAGTGTTTTCTCCCAGGAGAAGCATTATCCCCAGCAGAATGGCAGATCTGAGAGGCTGTTAGACAGTAAATAGGCTTCAGTGACAGGGTGAGGAAGCAGTGCCAGCCAAATTTTGGGTGAACTCAGCAGCACCCGCTTCAGACAGGCACCTTGCTGCCCCTCACCTCACAGTACCATGGCTTTAGCCCCTTTCATAGAATCCCAGAATGGTTTGGGGTTGGAAGGGACCTTGAAGTTCATCTCGTTCCAACCCCGCTGCCATTTGCAGAGACACCTTCCCCTAGACCAAGTTGCTCAAATGCCCATCCAACCTGGTCCTAAAGGCTGGAGGAAGGCGACAAGCAGCCTCAGCACTGCCCTGGTCTCAGGAGAGCCCAGTCTTCCTGGAGGACCTGGGACACTTGGCCTCACCCCTCTCTACCCCAGCCCCCTGCATAGGAAGTAGAGGGGCTGCACTGGGTGCTACAAGTTGGGCCACGCTCTCTCTCACTGTCACCCCAAAACACCTGAGGAGGTAGAGAGAATTGTAGATGATGTGCTGGAGGGGAAATGTGCACTTAGACTTCACTTCTTAAGTCTGTGGCATTTAGAAGTTCAGAAAACCCCTCCAGACTTAAAAACATCCTTTGTTTCCAAATAACTCTGCTCCTACTTGGCAGTCAACACAATACTTTTGTTTTCTACCCTAAATCCATGGGGATTAGAAACCCCGTGGAGGTGTTGGCTTTGCTGCGCTTGGCAGCAAACCCCGGGGGGCTGCTCAGAGCTGCCAACCACTCCCACCCCAGCAGGTATCACGCCCTGGTCGGGATGCAGGAGGTCCAGACTCACCCTCACCACTTGCCGGGCCAGGACGGGGTGCGCGGCCGGGTCCCGGCGCAGGAGCGCGGCGGAGATGTGCTCACAGTACAGCAGGGCCTGGGCTGGCAGCCCGTGGTCGGCCAGGCGGGAGGCGTAGAGCAGCTTGTACACCTTGGAAGAGGGAAGCAGAGCAGCCACGGGTGGGAGCAGGGAGACGGACAAGTCTGTGGGTGCCCCACGCCACGGCGCATCGCCCCAGCGTGGCTCACGCGCCTCAGATCGTGCGCACCCCGCATCGTGCACCCAGGGGTCACTTGCAACTTGGGGCCACTTCCACCCATCCCCGTGGAGCCATCCAGCCCCCCCTCCTTGAACCAGGCAGGGAGGGGCATGGCAGCTTCATAGAATCCTAGAATGGTTTGGGTCGGAAGGGACATTAAAGCTTATCTAGTTCCAACCCCCTGCCATGGGCAGGGACACCTCCCACTAGACCAGGTTGTTCCAAGCCCCATCCAGCCCGGCCTTGGACAGTTCCAGGGATGTATCCATCCAAATCCATAGTGCCCAAGGCAGCAACAGCTGGGTGCTGCTTTGCAGTAGGAAAAGCTCACCTGTTACCCCGAGAGCAGGAAGGCAATGAGACCTGAGCAAGCACTGATCAGACACACTGAGCACCCCAAAATCTGCCCTGCATGAGTCCCTTGGCCAATGTAGGCAACTTCCCCATCATTCCCAAAGCCCAGTAAGGGGACAAGCCTTAAGAACAGCTTGAATTCCAGGCTTCAGGGAGATGTGTGCATGTTTTGGGGCAAGCTGAGCTGCTGCACAAGATGTAGTTAAGTATATCCACTACCTGGAAGGGGAGCAGGAAGGATTCGGGCCGTCGTAGCTGCTGGCAGTACTCGAAGATTTCCATCCTCTGGATGGCCTCTGTCCTGGCAAACTGGGAAAACGCCTGCCTGCAGAGGAGAGGGGTGGGGTCAGCGAGCAGGAGCAGAGCTCCCTCCCCAGACAGAGAGCACATTATCAACAGGAAAAACCCCAGACAGGGATTGCTTTTGCATAAAAGCGAGATCCCAGGGATGGGGAAAAGGTGGGACAGGTGGCTCTGGCAAGAACCCCAGGCTCCAGTGCTCGCTCACCGGTGGCTGCTGCCCAGCAGGGCCATGCGATCTGCCTTTGCTCCGAAGTAACCAAAAGGAATATCTGCCATCAGGTAGCAGAAATGAGCTGCTTCCACTGCTCCCTTGCTGGCTGGGTGGGAGGAAAAAGACAAGCACTTAGTCCTGGGACATCACCACATGGTCGGCTTTGCTTTGGAGGCCCTCCAGCTCACGCAAAAACCCAGACCCAACTGTCTCACTTTCCTGCCCATGCAGACCCTGATCCCTCCCTTGACCCTGTTTTTTGTCGGTTTTCTCCTGTTTTGTCTGTTTGTTTGGGAAGGTTTCAGTTCAAAAGTAGAACTGGAGGAGCCTGAGCAGGGCCAACTCCAAGTCTTACAGGGTGTCAGTACTGGCATAAAATCCTACTGCTGGGAGCAAGACTCAGTCCCTGCAGTTACCTACACCTTCCCTGGGCCCAGCTGCTCCAGGTGTCTCCACAAGAGCAGCTAATGGATGTGCCTGAGCTCGATTCATCTGAGGATCCATTGGCACCTCACCCCTTCCACCACACGGGCGCTGGAGCTCCAGGGGTACAGGCACAGCCATCTCGGGGTGGACACGCACGGTGACACTGCAGTGCCCGCCCCTGTTACGGCTGCTCCCACCGGTCTCAGCTCACCCAAAGTGTCTCCCATGGTGGCGATGGCTCGGTGGTTCAGCTCCGTGTCTCCAGCCTTGTTGGACAACATCACAGCCAGGTGGGGCCTCCAGTCCCCCCACGTGGCATCCCCGCAGCACTGGAGGGAGACGGGGAGAGCAAAGGTGAGCAGAGACGGTCACCAGAAGGTGGGTGTCACAGGCAGGTGACAGCATAGGGGAACACATGCCAGGGCCAGCCTCTTGCTCACGGACCAGCGCTGCCTGAGGGATCCTTCCTGACATGAGCTGGAAGAGGGTCTGCAGAGGGTCGTTGGTGGCCAGTGTGCTGGTGAACCTGTAAGGAGACAGCGGAGAAGGGCTGCACACCAGGACCCCAAACCTTCATTCACCTCCCAGAGCACATCCCCAGTGCCCCAGGAAATGGATGTCTTGAGGGGTTTCCCAGAGAATCCAAGAATGGATTGAGTTGGAAGGCACCATCTAGTCCAACCCTCCTTCCACAGGCAGGGACACCTTCCACTAGCCCAGGTTGCTCCAAGCCCTGTCCAGCCTGGCCTTGGACACTTCCAGAGATGGGGCAGCCACAGCTTCTCTGGGCAACCTGTGCCAGGGCCTCACCACCCGCAGAGGGAAGAATTTCTTTCTAAAATCTAATCTAAATCTACCCTCCTTCCACTCAAGCCATTCCTCCCTGTCCTATCACTCCATGCCCTTGTACATAGGAGACAAAGAGGATCATCAGCCTCTGGGGATGATGATCTGTATTACCTTTGGAGCAGGCAGGTCTCCAGGACAACACTGCATAAAACCTCCTTAAAAGGATTTGGGTTCCACAAGACAGAAAATTTCTGCTTAACTCTCCCTGAAGGGATCAACCCAATCCAGACTAAGTACATTAAATTCCACCAGAAAACGCTCATACGAGTGGGATGAACAGCTGGCACTAGGCTGGATCACAGTGAAAATGGCTCAGCTCCCCCTGCCCCATGGCTGTCTTTGCTAGGGCAGCATGGGTAAATACAAAGACTCAGAACAAATTAACTCTCCATCTCCAGGGAATGGCTTTCCTCCTGCTTTCCAGCCCCTCGCTTGGTTTCTCCTGTCTGTTGGGAAGCCTGAAGGACTCAGGCCTATCTGGATGGATGCCCTCTGTCCTCTTTGCCCCTTCTGGAAAGGCTCAAGCTGGAGTCAATGCTCTTTTCCAGTGCAGGGGGCACTGAAGGGATAGCAGGCTTGGAAAGCCAGCCATGGAACATCATACCTTGCTTTAGCTTCTCCAACTTACCCGGTGAGGACCCAGCTGTACGTCCGAGGGTCCATCTTGCTAGAGAGGAACAGGGCATGGCCCCACAGCTGGTTTCTCATGGCCCAGACCAGAGCATCCTGCAGTTGAGGGGGAGAAGAAATAGGGTTTGCACCAACTCTGCTTGCCCTCACTCCTTTGCTCCTTTGCTCCACCAGCTAGCAGAAGAGCCCCAATAACTGCTCTGGCTTTAAGTAGCATCCTCCAAAAATCTCTTCCATGTTCAAATCTCTTCCAGGTCCCTTTGTCTTTCTACCTTGAAAATTTACAATAGCTTGGACCCTCAAAGCAATGTTGTGTCCCCTAGGTCTCCAGGTCTGCGCTGCCTGTTAGCTCTCAATGCCGTGGGATCCCAGTCTGGGCGCCCAAGCTGCTCTGCATCCAGCCCTCCTCTCTTCTCCTTGTGCCTTAGGCATCCCATGAGATCACATAGCTGCAAATGGGTTTGGAACAAGATGACCTCTAAGGTCCCTTCCAAAGCAAACCATTCCAGGACTCTATGAAACTAAACAAGGTAGAAGTGCTGGTAAAAGCCTCTGCGTCTCAGCTTCACTCGCGTCCCTCATCCCAGTTCCCAGTGGTGGGAAATCACTGCCATGAGCCCTGTTGTACAAACACAGCTTGGAGGGTTGATCCCACAACCACAAGTCGCTTCTCGACCACCCTTCCCCTTAAAACCTGCCTGAAGAGGCCACCAGGTCCAAGCAAAAAAAACCCTTCAGCCCCACATCCTGGATCCCACTCACCACTTACTTTCTTCCTGCCGTAGTAGAGGAGCTTGGTGAACTTCTCCACTATCTGTGCCCGTGTCTCCACGACGGGAGGGACCTCCCCGGTGAGGAGGTCCAGCGTGCCCGGCTGGCGCGACGCCCACTCGTCGTCCGTCAGGCCCACCAGGTTGGCCGCAGGGTCCTGCCTCTTGTACTTGTCCTGGCGCCTGCAGTCCTGCATCAGCAGCTCGGCCGTGTCCGAGCCCACCATGGACTGGGAAAGGGGAGGAATGAGGCGCGTGGAGGCTGCCCCACGAGCAAAGGCTGGCAGCGCTTCTGCACCCTTCTGACACCTGCATCCTCATCCCAGCACATCCCCCCAGCAAGGCCAGCTTTGGCCACCAGCAGGCAGGTTTGGAAGGAAAAGGATTCAGCCCAATTAGCAAGACCTTCACAACACTCCCTCTGATGACCTTATCCACCTGTTTCCAACCAGCAGATACAGTCTGGATTGGGTGGATTTCAATGGATTAAGGGAATGGCCCCCCTTTAAGCGTAAGTGCTGGCTCCTCGATGAAGGTGGCACCGGTTCCCTTCATTGGGCTGTTGGTAGTTCCCAAACACAAAAAGCAGTCATGGAGAAGGATTTGCTCCAAATATCCAGGCAGCATCAAACTGATGGATAGTGGTATGGAAATTGGGTTCTCTTAAGGTACACCCCTTCCCCCCCAAAAATAGCAACTGGATCAAGACGCACCTAAGGGACATGTTACATGTCTCATTTCCAAGATCAAAAGGGTCATCCCCTTCCATGGGATACCTACCCCATTCTGCCGGCAGAGGAGGACCAGGAGTTTCCAGAGGAGAGAGGAATCTCTGCCCCTCTGTGTTGAGAGATCACAGCCTGCGGTTATCTTCTGCTGGCAAAACGTCATCACATCCACCTTGTGCAGATCTTCCCTACAGCAGCAGAAAGAGCCATCAAAGAAACCCAAGGCAAAGCAATCTACGGCATCATTCAGGCTCAGCCCCCAGGTTCGCTGATGGGGGTGCCAAAGATTCCAAGCAAGAGTTGGAGGAAAGAAGATCCCCAGTACCAGTGACTACTTTTACTACCCTCACAGGGAAGAATTTCTTCCATATATCAGACCTAAAGTTCCCCTCTTTCAATTTGCACTCATTCCCCTTCCTCCTGTCACTACAGTTCCTGATAGTGAGACCCTCTCTGGCTTCCTTGTGGCCCATTCAGATACTGGAAGGTGCTGTGATGTCTCCACACAACCTCCTCTTCTCCAGCCCCAACTTCCTCAGCCCGCTTCCATAGGGAAATTGCTCCCCATGGAAGCACCCTGGTCCCTTTAACTCTGGACTTGCTCCAACAGTTCCATGCCCTTCTTGTGCTGGTGGCACCAGACCTGTTTGCAGCACGCCAGGTGGGTCTCACGAGAGCAGAGTACAGGGGGAGCTCCAGATCTTCCACCCAGCCTCTGTGTATATACAGATCTTTTTCTCGGTAGATGCTTTTTCCTTTTCTCTCCCTGCTTTGCTTGGGAGTGGCCAGAAATAGAGACAACCTGATGCAACACACCGTGGTTCATCCCAGGCTCACACTGGATGAAGGTACATACTGGGTCTGACCCTGCTGTGCCTCAGCCATCCCAGGGGACAAAAACCTTAGGAGAAGCTAAACCACAGGTTGACCCAGGGCTTTAGACATCCAAGGAAACCCAAAAAATCATTTTTCTGGGACGAAATGAGTACAAAATAAGGTCAGATGTACAAACCACACTAAACCCACATCCTATGAATATGCAAAAAACCATGACCCACAATCCAAACCAACCCACGCTGCATCAAAGGGGCTGGGCTCCCAACCTGAACTCAGACATGGCCTTTGCAGATATCTCAAAACCACGGGGACCCTTCGAGTCTGCTTTGAGCTCACGTCTCCTCAAGAAGGAGACAGCCAGGAGGATGCAGCTCCTGGACCTGCCTGTGCTGCCATACCTGGCCAGGGGCCCCGGGAAGGCTTGCAGCTCCTCCAGCTCTTCTGTGCCGTGAAGGATTGCCTGAAAAACAGAAGTAAATTCAGCAGCTGGACTCCAGCAATCAGACCAGCTCCAGCTGGGCTATTGGAAAGCCAGTGCCTCGGCCAAGGGTTCAACAGTGCCAGTGAATCCTGTGCTGTCTTAAGGTAACGCAGAGCACGCACCCTGAACTACCACATGGACTCCAGTGCTAAGTAAAGTAAAGAAATGCCTGCTGAGACGGCATCGGCCTCCTTCTGGAGGTAAAATAGGAGGCTGGAGTGGTAGGCTCGGGGGATGGACGTGGCGCCTTTATCGGAGCACCTCAGGAAGATGAGCGGAGTTGTCCTCTGGAGAGGCACAGACCACATCTGTCCCCATGAGAACGGATCACTATGAGCAGGTCACAGGCACCAAGGGTTACAGAGCTGAAGGCTGAAAGCAACACCCAGGCTGGCACAATGGAGACTCAAAAGTCCACGTGGGACGGAGAGAAGATGGGAGCAAGCAATGGGAAGGCTGCTGAGGAGGCTGCTTGGGTTATGAACCATGTTTGCATCCCTCAGGGCAAGAGCAGCCACTCCAGGGAGGGGACCAAGGGGGCCTGGAGGGCCAGCTGTGTCCTACCTCCAGGCTGTGCAGCTCGACACGGGGTAGCTGTCCCTTGGAAGGGCAGTGGGGACACGCCAGCACCAGGTGGCCCCCGGCTCCAAAGCACAGCGCCGTGTGCAGCTGTGGGAACTTGAAGGGGACTGCTGGAGTCGGGGTGGACACCGAGGGCCCCCCTGCAATGACACATAGGCCACCGTGAGCCACTCCCACTGATCCCACACCACATCCACTGTGGAGGACTGACCCAGTCCCAACCTTGTCCCCCAGCTTAAGTAGCCCTCCACTGACCCCTCTACGCAAGAATTGTCCCCCAAAGCAGCAGACGTGCCCAGCAGCTCCTACACCTACCCAGGCAGAGCCCTGGACCATTCACCCACCCTGCAGCCCCCCAGTCGTGCCTTGTGCCTGCACAACCTCCTCCAGCAGAGGACCAAGCTGAGACAGTCAATATCCTACCATCAGCATTTATTCCCTTGCTTCCCCCTTGCCAGAGCCCCCCATTACACCTCACCTGTTTGTCCCACGTTCCAGGAGCCTGGAAGCACAGGGTCGTCGTGGTCAGAACCATCACGGATATATTGGCTGAGCTCGTGGCTGCTGGAGCTGAGTCCTGACTCGTGGTACTGCAGCAGCAGGCTGGGCTGGCCCGAGGGCTGCGAGGAAGGGAGGGCAAACAAACCTGGCTCAAAAACTAGGGACACTGCTGCTTTCCTGCTCCCAGGCAGTGGGGCAGGCTCTGCTGCTCCAGGAAACTGCCCAGCAGGAACGGCACAGCCAATTCCCATCCAAGCAGCTCACGCCCTACGCCAGCTTGGGTTCACCCAATAGCTTAGAAAAATAATTTACATCAGCCACATCTGTAGTCCAACAGCTTTCCTAGCCCTAACATGAGCTCCTCAACACAGCCAAGGAGATGGGGCTTGGAAACTCAAAAAAGCATCACCCAGAAGCAAAACCACCAGAGCAGCTTTGATTTGATCTTTTAATTTTCTCATGGCAAAACCCAGCAATCAGGACACAAGTGTGATGGAGCATGGCTTGGTGGACAGAGCTGACAATGACACACAGCTGTCAGCTACCCAGGAAGGATAGAATCATGGAGCCATGGAATCGTTAAGGTTGGAAAAGCCCTCTAAGATCGAGTCCAACCATTCATCCAGCACTGCCATGTTCACCACTAAACCATGTCCCCATCTGCCACATCTACATGTCCTTAAAATCCCCCCAGGGATGGTGCCTCTACTACCTCCCTGGGCAGCCTATGCCAGGGTTTGCCAACCCTTTTGTTGCAGAAATTTTGCCTAGTATCCAATCTAAACCTTCCCTGGCACAACTTAAGGCTGTTTCCTCATGTTCTGTCACTTGTTATGTGGGAGAGGAGCCTGATCCCCACCTGGCTACAGCCTCCTTTCAGGGAGTTGTAGAGAGGGACAAGGTCACCCCTGAGCCTCCTTTTCTCCAGGCTGAGCCCCCACAGTCCTCTCTGCCTCGCCTCGTCAGGCTTGTGCTCCAGACCCTTCCCAGCTCCATTGCAGAACGTCCCACTAAGCCTGGATTTCTGTCCTGCTCCTGGGCAGAGCAGCACACAGCCCTGCACCTGGGGGAGTGACAGCCCAGCAGATGGAGAGATCACCAACACCAAAAACCCACTGTAATAATCCTCAGGGACTGTCAGGCACTGAGTGCAACATAGCAAAGGAGCCCTTTTCTCAGCTGGAGGGGGACACGTGGATTGTTCCCAGATCTCTGAGAGATTCTTGTCCTCCACACCTGCCCATCTTGAGGTTACCTCTTTGGGCTGGCCACCAGCCTCCCCCGAATCACTGCCGAGGGTTCCTTCCCCTGTCCCTTCCCTCCTGGCAGTCGAGGTGTAGCTCTCCTCATAGGAGCTGTAGGTCTGTGTCCTGCAGGTGGGAGCAAAGGGAGGCACACTGGAGGTCTGAGGTTTTTGAACCACCCACAAACCCGCTCATTTTGCAGCAGAGGGCTTCACAAGGTCGCGCAGACTTCCCGGCTTTACCTGTCCTGCCCTGGGGGGCCCGTGGCCAGGTTGGGGTGGTAGCCCCTGTAGTAGTGCTGGTCCCGGTAACTCTTGCTGTAAGACTCTCCCTGTCTCAGGTCTAGAGAGAATCAAGATTCAGCATTATCCCTCCAGAGCAACGGTGGAGCTGCAAAAGAAAAAACCACGAGCCAGGCAATCTGCCATGCCCACCCAGTTTGCTTCCAAATTATCCCAACACACTGGAGATATAATGCCCTGTACACATTTGCCAACACAGCACTGATGTCCTTTTCTCTTTCCTCCCTCCCCTTCTGTTCAGCCCAGAGACAGCAAAGAAGAGGCCCTGGCCATCCTGATCACACACCACCGTCAAACTCAGGCTGGAACCAGGAACGACACAGGTTTTTAGCCATGGAAATGAAGATCAAGCATCCCTTGGGTGCACCCAGCCCCTGCTCGCATTTCCTAAATGCAAACAGGGAGCCAGCGCTGCACAGAGCACCAGCACCCAGGAGTGTGGGCAGGAGAGAGCCCTGGATGTGTGCAAGCCTTGGGAGAAGAACCCATCCTGGAGGAAGCATCACTTCTCCTGCAAGCTGCCTCCATCCCCAGAGGGTGAGCCCATACCTCTGTCATCCTGCCACGCCACTGGCTGCCACTGGTGGCTTTGGTAGGGGTAGCCATCCCCATAGCCAGCTGCTGGGTACTGCCAGTGGGGGTCTTCATAGCCCTGCCTGGAAAACAGCACAACAAACTGATCTGGGGAAGAAGGGGTTCGGGGGTCACACCCAGGGTCCCTCCTGCTTGGGACCTTTGGAGGCAGAAAAGGTGATGGAAATAAAGCCAGGTCCCCTGCTCAGTGGCAGGGCCAGAAACTGGTCCAGCACCACACCTGGAAGGAGCAGGAGGAGGTTTGGATGCTTTCCCACCCCCACGAGAAAGCTGTGCACTGCTGTTTCAGGTGAGGCCCAGTTTTATAGAATCCAAGAATGGTTTGGGTTGGAAGGGACCTTTAATGGTCATCTCATTTCAACCCCTGCCATGGGCAGGGACACCTTCCACTAGACCAGGGTGCTCCAAGCCCTCTCTAACTTGGCCTTGAATGCTTCCAGGGATGGGGCAGCCACAGCTTCTCCGGGCAACCTGTGCCAGGGCCTCGCCACCCTCAGAGAGAAATTTTACTTCCTAATATCCCATCTGCATCGTACGACCTCAGCACAAAACCCCACGTACCGACTCCATAATTCACTGGGGGCAATAACTCAGGCAAATCAACCCAGAGTTGCTGGAGCGCTCGAAGCTCTTTCTCAGCACTGAGAGCATCCTCCAGCCCACATTTTATCCGTCCACTCTCCACTGTTTCAGCAGCTGAGCTTGCAGGCTGCCTCTTGCTCCTATATTACCGCTTGTATTTTTATTGTTCACCTTGCACTCAGGAAAAAAGAACTGCATTCAATCAAATCTGCAAGAAAAATGCACCTCGGGGCTGAGACGGAGCTTGTCAAACAGTAACCACAGAAGTCACAGTTTTAAGAAAAAATCAGAGCTGCAAATGCTGCACAGCCTTAAATATAGAAGTCATGGGGCCACTTGAGTAGCTGGACATCACCTACGGACGAGCTGTGTCCCTATGCAGCCACAAGGGCAGGACCCGTGAGCAGTGAAACGGGCAATTCTTACTTTAAGAAGGTTCCCCACGAGGAGGGATCAAAGGGATCTCACCTGGAGAAGGACCGGCTGGGGTGGCTGCTGTCACGGTACTCAGCACGGGGAGCCGGCCAGCGCGTGTCGCTCCAGGGGTGGTGGCCCTCATCCCGGGGGTGGTGGCCCTCATCCCAGGGGTGACCAGAGAGGTGGCTCCCGTGCCAGGAGCCAGGGCGAGGAGCCTGCCCTGCGTGCAGGAGCTGCCGCCGCTGCGGTGCCGGGGGACCGTGGTGCCCCTCTGCCCACGACCCCCGGGCTGCCGGCCTCTCCCGGGGCTGGGGCGGCTGGACAGGGGCCCAGGGCTCCATCACAAGCTTGCCAGCAAAATCCTCTCTGGTTTGGGGGAGCTTAAGCCCCAAATGGCTTTAGTGGCCTGCAAATGATAAGTCACAGTGTGTTTGATCAGCAGCTTTTCAACCGCCTCAAAGCCCCCTTTGAAGCCTCTTGCCAGCCACTCTCTGCTTTTTGGGAGCATCCTGAAAACCCAGGATCCTTTCCAAAATGCCCAGAGGCAAGGAAAAGTCATCTCTACATCTTCCTTAACTTGAAGCTCCCCGTAACCAGGATGAAATGGTCTGCCTTTGGAAGCAACAGACATCCAGCTCTTCGCAGAACAAGAATCCCAGAATGGTTTGGGTTGAAATGGACCTTAAAAATCATCTTGTTCCAACCCCCTGCCATGAGCAGGGACACCTCCCACTAGACCAGGTTGCTCAAAGCTCAATCCAACCTGATGCTGAACACTTCCAGAGATGATGAGTTTCTCTGGGCAACCTGTGCCAGGGCCTCATCACCCTCACAGGAAAGAATTTCTCCCTAATACCTAATCTAAATCTCTCCTCTTTCAGTTTAAAGCCATCACCCCTTGTCCAATGGCTACAGGCCCTGCCGTAAAATTTGTCCCTATCTTATAAAGCCCCCTTATACCCAGGTGGGATCCTCCTGCACCCCCAGCTGCAAAGCACCAGCACTCACAGCCCCCTCAAGCTGTGAGGAGGTGAGAAATCGCCCTCACCTCTGTGACACGGCACTGAAACCCCACCTGAAATGCAGTAAGGGAAGGGACACTGGCAAATCTATGAGCAAGACAAAGAGCTTTGCTCAAAGAAATGAGCAAGCAGGGAGAAACGGAGGTTTGTTCTTGTGGGCTATGGGATGGGGTGGAAACAGGGGTTTCCTCCTGCCTTTCAGCTGCAGCAAGAATTACAAGCAGGCACCAGGTTTGGTTATAACAGTCCCACACAGAAGAGGAAATCCTGAGGACAGCCCAAGGTGGCACATGGGTGAAGTCCCAGCTGCCAGGGGGATGTCACCTCAAGCCCCCCACGTCTCCTCTTGCAGCATCGGTACCCAAAGTGCCCCCACCACTACAGGCCTCCCCAAGATGGCCAGATGCTGTCTGAACCCCTCCTCGCTCCTCCCACTCAAAGTTTAAGGCACTTTGGGGTAATTTCAGGCCCGGCAGACACTCAGGTCTGAACAGAGGTGGCGCAGTTTGTGCCTTTCTGGGTGACATCCAGGTAAACCCTTGTCCTAAGCAGCCCCCAGGCACCCATCATTTCAGTTCCACCAAGGGCCGCCCCCAGTTTTTGGCCAGGGGTTCCCACCACCATCCTCCCCCCGCAGCAGCTGCACACACCTGCTCAGAGGCCGCCGGGGCCCTTCCTCTGCTCCCTGTTGCCACTTCCAAAGTCCACTTCCACATGGGCCAGGGTACAAAGGGCAGCTGCTGCTCCTCCGCCCCACGCCAGCCGCTCGCTGGGCTCCCGGGGGATTCACGCTGCTGTTTGCATCCTGAGGGTCACCTTTCCCTTCACTTGGGTCTCCTCCCACCCAAGATAAGGAGCACGCAGCCCTCCGAGCTCAAAAAAAGCCAGATATTTCTGCTGGGGAATTTTTTTACGCCGTGAAGTAAGTAGGAGCTGATAGTGATAGGACAAAGGTGAACAGCTTTGAGCTGTAAGAGCAGAGAGTTAGATTAGATGTTAGGAGAGAATTCCTCCCTGTGAGGGTGGTGAGGCCCTGGCACAGGCTGCCCAGAGAAGCTGTGGCTGCCCCATCCCTGGAAGTGTCCAAGGCCAGGTTGGACAGGGCCTGGAGCCACCTGGGATAGTGGGAGGTGTCCCTGCCCATGGCAGGGGGTGGAATGAGATGATCTTTAACGCCCCTTCCAACCCCAACCATTCCAGGATTCTATGAAATGTCTTCCTCTATACATCCTCACATCTCCTTACTAATAATAAATAAAACCTGAATGGTTTAATTCAGACCCAGCCACAGGTCAAGCAAATAACATCCATCCCACCACGTACCGCCCAGGGCAGAATTTGGGCAGGATGGAGCTGGGTTCCACCCCAGCACTGCCTCATCTCAGTCATTACAGCACTATAATGGCCTTGTTCTCTAAGGGACCAGGGGTTCCTGCCTGGAGACCCTATCCTGAACTCCCCACGGCACCTTCAAAACTGAGAAAATGAGCAAATTAAGGCAAATCATGCCATAGAAAATGACATTAAAAGCTAGATATGGGGTCCATCATCTGCCACCCAGCAGTTTAGTGATTTCTCACCTTCTCCCCCTTTCCCAGAGCCTCCAAATTACCTCCACTGTAACGCCACAGCACTGACTGATTTGGGATTCACAGGCAGGAGAGTTTGCTTTGCATCATGGTGGCACTGTCAGAAACCCCCTCCTTTAACGATGTTGAAAGACTACATATATTATAGCTTCAGACCTTGAAATTTCCACCCTGCTGAGAGAGTAAGAAATTTTCCCTGGCGATCATAAGAAATAAGTGCTCGGTCTCTGCAGAATTCGAGATTTCAAGTAAAAAAATATCCTTAGCACTCAGCCGTACAGAAATCCGACTGGGAGAAACACCAAACCAGGGCAGCGCTGCCTTCGTGCTGCTGAGCTGCTGCAGTAGAATGAAATTAAGCATCTCCATTTCACAGCTGCCCGTCAAAACTTCAGGAGGTTTTGAAGTAAAAGGTCTGTTATGGACAGATCAGGTCTCAGGGGAAGCAAGAAAGGATCCCATGGAAACCATGAGAATCACGCTTTAAAAATACACAAATTGATAGGATATTTCATAAATATAAATAACAGCATTCCACTTGGTTTCTGGCTAATAATATTATGTTTCTAGCCAAGAGGTGACTGCTGGATATTTCCAACCTGTTTTCTAGCAGCAACATAAATCTATACTAGGAGCCTGCAGGGCTCAATCAGCATCACAGAAAGATGTTGAAAAGGGGAGTCAATTTAAATTCGGTATAAAGAAGAAGTTTTTTACTGTGAGGGGGGATTCCCCATCCCTGGAAGTGTTGAATGCCAGGTTAGATGGGGCTCTGAGCAGCCTGATCTGGTTGAAGTTGTCCCTGCTCACTGCAAGGGGAGTTGGAGTAGATGACTTTTAAAAGTCCTTTCCAACCCAAACTACCTCAACTCTATGATCTTCAGGCTGCTGTTGCCAGCCTAACCTGGGAGGTTTTGGTTACAAGGAAGATTTGGGAGCTTGTCCTGCATAAAACCAGCTGCAACTTGTGGTGCTTGTGTCTGAGAGATGTGGAAACTCCGTTCCTGTTCTTGCTAGGGGAGAAGAGGTGAGAAACTCTACTAGCAACGTAAAGCTTTGAGCAGAAGTGGTTTAAAATGGATAGGTAACGCCAACTTTAAGGCAAAAGCAGGAAAGTGTGTTGGAAAAAGAAAGAGACAAGGAAAGGAGCTGGGGAATGAAAAGTGACAGAAGAAAAAACAGAGAAAAAAGGCTCAGATGGGCTAGAAGGAGGGGAAGAAAAGGATAACCTTTCCACGTCATCACATCTAGTCAAGAAATAACTATTTTAAAGGAGTCATAGCTTTCTTGGAAATCGAAGCCCTGTGCTTTAGGGCTGCCATCAAGCTTACAGAACGATTGCAATGAAGGCAGCACATGCTACAGATAGCATTTGTCACAGAGCTGAAGGGACACCGCTATCACGTTAAAACATCACATTTTTCTGCTTTAAAAGATTTCAGTGGTGTTGTTGCAGTAACAAGATTAGGTGGAAAACATTTTTCTTCATGCCCTCGGTGTGTTTGTGCAGCTCCTTGGGGCCCTGATCACAGATGGCCCCAGGCTCTCAGGTCAGTCCCCCACTCCAAACCCAACCTTTCATCTGAAACCTTTGTAACCCAAGAGTAGAAATTCAGCTGGCTTCAGTACCTGAAGCAATTTTGAGGTGATTTATGTTGTTTCTGCTTGGTTCTGAGATGAGGTTTATTTTTCTTTTAAGCAGAATTGATAGGAAGCTTTGTTAATCTCTGAGCTTCAGCCCCCTATAAATGTGAAAAATATATATGTAAACAAACGCCTTTTTCTTTTTCTTTTTCGTGGAGCAAACTTGAGCATCATGCAGAAATGCAAGTAGCAAATGAGCTACAAAAAATGTGAAAACTCATCTTAAATATTCTGCACAGCAAAAACAACAGCCCTGAACGTGCTGCCAGCTTTTGAGACGTCTGACAGCCTATCTCATGTCACACAGAGCAAGAAAACAAAAACCACCCAGGACTGCACCTGCACCACATGGGGACAGCCCTCATCCCCAATCAGTCTCAATGGCAGCTAATTAATAATTAGCTTGATCACCCCTCCCAGGCTCAAAGGGAAGGAGCTGTGAGAGCCCCTGCTCCAGCTGGGGGTGGCATTTGGAGCTTCCCAGGCCATGGGCATCCTGGTGGGAGGAATGTGGCATCTCCTAAAGCAGCTGAGGTGGGGTCTGCTCCCACCTACAAGCCACTGCATCAGCAGCACCCTGCGGGTGTGATCCAGCCATCACAGCCTCACTCCACGTCTTCCTGCAGCCACTTTGTGAGCTCAAGTTCCCACTGATGGTCTTGCACCTTCCTCCCCCACGTGGGGTTGTTTCCAGCCTGGATGGACTAAGCTCTCCCTCCCCACCACCCCCCTGCACACACAGAGCCACGTTCAGCAGCTTCCAGACACGCCTATTAATTTTTGGAGACTTAGGCAAGAATATTAATTGCATTCCAGAGGCATTCAGCATATTAGGAAAAGCATTTTGTACCCTGTATTGTATCTGGTGAAGAAACAGAGCTGCAAAAAGCTGTTATTTGTGAAAATCAAAACACATCTCCAGTCTGGATGCAGCAGAACCGTGACCTCGGCCTTCTGCGTGAGCTCCTGTTACAAAACAAATCCCAAAAAACTTCCTAATCTCGGCCTTACTTCATTCCCACTTCAGCCAACCCTCCTTAACTCTTGGCTGTGAATACTAAGTCCTGGCCACCTGCATCCCCCACCCCTGAAGGAGAGGCTGTGCAGCTCCTGCATCCCATCACAGCCCGTTCTGCAGCATCTCACCTGCCTGGACCCACCACGGGAAGGGATTGGGGATGCACAGGGGCCCATGGAGAACCAAGAGCTAAACCCAACAGCAGCGAGGAGGTCGGAGAGTTTTCAGTATTCAGGTCCTCTCGTTTTCCTGTGCAACACCCCTTATGTTTTCCCAGCCATAAAATTGATGTTTATCTCGCTTCTAACTGCCTTACAGAGATCATTACACATTGCAAATGCAGCCATTTGCGGATAAAACGAGCACAAGCAGCCTGGAGACTGTCACACCACCCCTTCCCGTGCCACATTGCAATGCCTTACAACCTTTAAGCTGAAAATTAACATATAAAACCAAGGGACCCGGAAACATTTGTCAGGCAAAGGCAAAAAAACACAGCAGAGGTAATCCTTCCACCTGCCCCACACCACCCCCTGCTCAACCACGGAAAATTAATTTTTGAGTGGGACAAATCCTGCACCTATTCTTGTGCCATTAAGTAAAAAGCAAAACAAAACCAAACCAAAAACCAAAAGCCAAGAGAAGGTTTTTATTCCTTGTCTAAAGTCTCCTTGCTCTAAAATGTCCCTCTGGATCTGGGTCTGTTGGAAGGTGTGGGGGGCACAGAAGGCAAAGAGATGTCAAAACAAGCCCCGGGAGAAACCACAGCTGCTGCCACAACACCTCCCGGTGTCCATGCCCTGAAGGAGCAGGGCAGGGATGCCAAGCTCTGGATCGGAGCAGAGGCCAGGGCTACAGCAGCCCTCCTGGAGCTGGTGCCCTTGGAAGCTTCCACCTCCCTCCTCTGAACCCCAAGCTCCTTTCCTGGTGGCCAAGGAGGGAGCGAGCCAGACACAGAGCCTTCCCCAAGGTCCCCATCAGGTGCCAGGGCAAGGAGAGCCGAGCAGCTGGAAATCTTTTAGCCCCGGGAAGTTGCAGGGTGTCCTTTTGAAAACATTGCCATCTTGTGTCTCTTCAGGCACTCGAGCACTGGTCGCCTCTCCGTTCGAGCCATCGAGGAGCTTTATTACAGGCAATCAGGGGCAATAAAGACCCGTGACAGTTACAGATCGCTTGGCTGTGTCCTGTTCCTACTGCTGCCTTGTAAAGTTGGACAGTAACCGTTTCCCTCATTTTTTTTCATCTCAATTTATGACTCCTCTGCCATGAAAAGCCACTTACGCCCTCCACAGTTACACGTACCGTATCCTCCAAGGCCAGTAAATCACGGTCTCAAGTCATGTCAAATTTCGTGAAATAAAGCTAAATTGCAGTTGTACTCTAAGGCGAGAAGCTGCAAAATTGAGAGAGAAAAAGCTCTGTTTAAAGCCAGAAACGCAGCTGGCAGCCTCCCATGGCCTGCAGAGGCAAGGATCACAAAAACCTCTCAGTGAAAGAGAAAATCCTGACAGCAGGGAGCCCACAGCACCCTCTGTGCCACCCCAGGCTGCCTCCGTAGGTCTTCTGTGGGGTAATGCCAAGAGTTAAAATAGTCCAAACTCAGAGGATTTCACTCTACAAACTGAGCTCCAGTCCCTCACAGCCCGAACACAGAGGGCTGGGAGCAGGACAGAGCCAGGCTCCAGCAGCATTTATTCATTGAGGCTTGGTCCTCAGCCTGAATTTGGGCTTGGAAAGAAAACTGGGGAGCTGATGGGGTCATAGCTTCTTGTTTTAAGTTTTGGGGTTTGTTGGGGTTTTTTTTGCGCAGACAGAAGTTAGAGAAGTACTTACACAGCAGGGTTTCACTCTACTGAGCCCATGTGGGCTCACTCAGAGTGCTGGGCACTGCACCAAGAACTGGGGAAACTGAGGACAAAAAAAAAACTTGACCCCAAACCACCCTTTACATTTTTCAGGGGCACAGTGACTTGTCTTTTCCCTTCTGCAGCGGAGTTAAACTTTCATGAAAGCTGAATTAACTTGGAGAAGAGCCAGCTCCGGGGACAGACAGCAACATGATGGAATGAGAGCAAGGAAGACCCAGACCACTGCTGTTCCTGCTAATTCCCCTGCCTGCATCCCACACTAGTAATTTCCAGGGGGCTCAAACTGCTTCATGCACTGCAGCTTCCCCATCCCACCACGACAGAGCATCCAGCCTGGCACAGGCACCAGGTACCTCTTCCACCATTTCTCAGCAAAACCCTTGCAATAAACCCCAAAAAACACTGCTATTTTGGAAAACAGGCTTTATTCCAAAGTCTAAACTCAGGAGTCTTCTTCCCTTCACAAGGTGACCTCACAGCCCATTGCATGCGCCCGGAGCACAAGGTACAAGCTCTCCAGGTGGAAGAATGCCTCCCCAGAAGAAGAAAAGATCCAAAGCACACACACACAAAAGAGGAAAATTATGAGCAGCCACGACAGAGGCAAGGAAAATCACAAAACATCTCATGCCAGAGTCTTAGCTGATAAAAACCCAACGTGCATAGCACACAGCTTCGGGCTGGGATACACTTAGCCCTCTCTGAATGTTTAATGGGAGTATATGCATCAGTTAATCAGCAGCACAAGACACAAAGCGTTTTGTACCTCCTCGCCACGTGTTGTGCAATTAAAAGGCTTCTCATTCAGGCACAGAAAGAAAAGTCAAGGGACTTCGGCTGTGAAACATCCATTATTCAAAAGTGTATCCATTATTCAAAGTTTTTCTTAAAATCCTATTGTCAGTTTGAAAGGAAAAAGAAAATGAGTTTCTGAAAGCTGTGCTCCGTTGATATTCCACTCCAATTTTTGCTGATTGTAAGTACTGAAACTCCAGACATTTTGAGGAACTAAAGAAATCCTTCACGGTTGCTGAAAAAGGCAACACCCTGTGGGTAGTCACAATTTTTCCCCCCCTCACTTAACTCTACCTAGCAGGGGTGTGAAACGCCCCGGCCAACAATGCACTCGTTTCCCAAATTGCTCAGCGACCCCAGCGTGAGGCTGAGGAGCAGCTGTTCAGGAGGAGGCAACAACAAACTGCTCAGCAGGCAAGAACAGACACCCAGCACTGCACCCGAGCCGCTGACTGCACCCCTAAGCTCGGCTGAAGGAAGCCTGGATGGGAGGCACAGCCCTCTCACAGCACCCAGAGCTTCCACGCCGGGTGCCAGGGCTCAGCTGCGGGAGCTCAAATGGGGAACAGAGCCCAAGGGTGCCTCCTGACATCCAGATGTGGGTGAAGAGGGGCAGCAGACCCCACAGAGCCCCCCCAGGAGCCACCCAGCTCCACCACAGCCCCTGCTGCGCACAGTGGAAAAAACCCTGGGACAAACAGCACTGCTCCAGGAAAGATGCTACCCAGGAACCACATGCACGATGGAAAATATTCAGCAAGAGCAACAAATTGTGATAAATTGCTAGCATTAGAATACAAAATAAGGAGCCAAGGGTTTACCTCCTCTTGGAGCTGGAGGAGAGAGTGCTGAAACCCCCTGAGAATCCAGGCATCAGGAAACCTCTGCAGAGATGAAAAAGGTCTTAATTCCAGGTGGTAAGTCAGTCCCCAGGCTGGAATCAGGTCCAGGGAAACAAACATGCTTGGCCAGGCCCAGAGCAGCAGGGTCTAAGGCCAGGCTGACTGTGCTGAGCTGAGCTAGAGATTAGTATTTCTACTCATGGCTTAGAAAGCAGAAAAGCCCCCAGGCCGAGCTTATTTAGAGCCCCAGCCCACGGGTGAGGGAGCACCAGAGGCACAGCAAGGGCTCATGAAGAGGTAGAGCAGCTAAAGGCTGCTGTGCTGTAGGGCTGGCTCTTGGAGAAAGAGCTGAACTGAAATAATTATTGAAGTTATATATCAGATTAAGAAGTAGAGGCTAAAACTTGAAAAATAATTGAGAGTTATGAGCCAATAAAGGTGCTTATTATTTTGATTTAAACAAATATACATGAAAGAGGAACGGGAGCCTTAGAAAGGCTTCTCTGTCCTTGAAGAGGTAAGGCTATAACATATAGTAATCTCTTAAGGCTTAAAGATTCTTTTATGTGAGTCAAGGAAGAACAAAAGAAAACATGGCAGAGGGAAGCAGCATTCAGTGATAAATACTTGTTGTAACTGTAATACTATCTGAGAATATATGCTATTAGGTAGGCTTAAAATCCGCTTATTTAGGGTTTCTGTATGTACAGTGTGTAACTAAAATGTGGAACCTCCAGTGGTGTGACCTGAGCACAGCAAAGACACGATTCCACCAGAGCAAATTGATGGAAGGGTGATGCCTGACAACTAATAAATGCAGTAACCTGGGTGTAATGCATTAAAGCCCTTAAACACTGCTGGAAGCTCAGTGGGTGCCACAGGGTCAGGGTCCTGCTCCTCCACCATCATGCTGACTATTTGTCTACTGTCAGACTACCAACTTTAGGCGTTGCCAATAACTTGGGGAACAATCTGAGTGTATAAAATGAAGGCATTATTCAGCGGTCTGTGCTGACAGCTATCTTTAAGCAGCACATTTATCAAAAGTACAATGATGCTTCAGTAGTGGATACCTGTAGAGTGCTTCCCGGGCACTAAAATGAGCTGGATTTTATCTGCAGGAAGGCTATGGCTCACAGCTTATTTGGACAAATTCTTTGCTGCAATAGGCCATTTTCTGCTATTACCAGTGAAATAAGCTAAACACCCACTCCTTTTCTTCTGCAACGAGAAGCTGTGCGCGATGTGATGAATTTGCAAAGCTTTTAAAGGATGGATGGCAGTTAAAGAACTTCCTCCAGGGTCTAAGGCACTGCCAAGCAGGACTGGAGTTGCACAAGGAAGCCGGGAGGGGTATTGCAGCACAGGCAGCGCTGAAGCGGCTCGTGGAGCCAGAGCTGATGTGATGCTGGAACAGCAGGGCACAGCACAGACAAATTGAAGCATTGACAGATGAAACGGTTCGGCTGTTGTGACTCCACAGCCCGCTGTAGCTCAAGTTTCTCTCGTTAAGCTTCAAAGAGTAACAGGCAGCTCGTTAGTGGCGTCTCAGGGTCCCTTTGTTTGCAGTGGCTCTTATAAAGGAAACGGTGTCTGTAATGGCCCCTCCTGGGACCAAGCTGGACTGATGCAGGGTCACAAGCACATTCATTCTCCCCAGGCAAAAATGCCTGGGAATGTGACAGGGAAGGCAGGAGAGCAGTGTCCTTCCTTGCTGGTCACTGCTGGTGGCTGGATGGACTTCATTCCCTGTTCAAAACATACAAACCTGTACCCTGCTATCTATCTGATTTTGGTCCTCATTTCAGCTCCGACCTTCCTGTGCAGCTGCTGGTGGGGGCACTGCTCTGATGTAGAATCACAGAGTGCTTTGGGTTGGAAGGGGCCTTAAGGCTCATCTTGTTCTGCCACCCCTGCCATGGGCAGGGACACCTTCCACCATCCCAGGTTGTTCCAAGCCCTGTCCAGCCTGGCCTTGGACACTTCCAGGGATCCAGGGACAGCCACAGCTTCTCTGGGCACCCTGTGCTCCATCCCTCCATGGCAGTGCCTCCCAAATGAGCACCGGTGGGACCCTGGCTAGCCTCAGTTTCTCTTTGTACAGCTCAAACTGTAAGAAGCAGCTGGAAGTGAGCTACGATGCTCTGCTCCCACAGCCACAGCCCAGACACAGAGTTGGGCTGTTGTCAGGGGGGAAGAGTGGCCCCCAGCCTCCTGACGGGGTTGGATAAGCAGTGTGGGAAGCCAGCTTACACCTGGAGGTGATGACCTGTCCTGTGGCCTTGTGCTGGAGCAGGTGGTCGAAGGCTTCATTTAACTGCAAATTCAGTCAGAGGTATTTATGGTGATGGCCATGAGGCTTTGCAGGGAAGGAAGGGGTAGAATGAGGCATGGAAAGGAGTCTGCATCTGAGTCTGGGCTTTCCACTCCTGGGATCCACTGCTGGGGTTGAAATAATGCAGGACCAGACCAGCTCCTGGCTATTCCTCTGCTCTACATCCTTGAGTGTGCTGGATGGTGGCTATGTAAATATTTCTGTGGAGCTGAGCCATTACCTAAGGATTGAAATGCCATTGAATAAGTTAAAAAAATGATTTGAACACCTTCAATTGTGCTCCAGGGGCGAAATGCAAATGAAGGAGCATAGGATCCACTAATCCACTTCTAAAGCATTATCCCAACACATTATTCTTTAAGAACACAAGTCCTTTGGTATGGGAATGAGGGGGTTTTTATGACATTGCCACTAAGCACATCACAATTCTGGCCTTGCAGTACCCAACCAGGAGTTAATGACTCCCTTGCTCCAACCCAATGGAAGAAGATTTAAAAGGGTGAGGGGAGAATGGGATTTCTTGATTTAATATTTTTCTTTCTTAGAGAACCAGGACTCTGGAGTTCCTGTGCCGGGGGCCTAACTGCTCACAAAACTGTTTCTACAAAATAAAGGATATTTGCTAGAATAATTCTGCGGAGTCTTCCCCATGCTTACCCCTTCTAGTTTGGAGAGTGCTCCAACATGGGGATGGGTATTACTGAGCAATGGAGAAGATATAGGAAAAACTGGAAATAACATCCTCCTGGTAGGGACTTGGAATGCTCCCATGGCACAAAAGGTTCTTCAGAAGCAGCAGGTTAGGGGGGAGAGGAGGATTTTTCTTCTTGCAAAACCCACTCTCACAATCCTGCCCTCCCACATGAACCTGCAAGGAGAGTGAGGAAAGAAGATCCACTGGAGGTCTTGCATGTAGTCTTGAGGCATAACCTACGTGCTGAGGTGGGCTTTTACTCCAGTGCAACTTTCCAGAGCTTCCTTGAAAATGCTTAGATGGGATAATGGGAAAAATCCTTTACTGTGAGGGTGGTGAGGCCCTGACACAGGTTGCCCAGGGAAACTGCAGATGCCCCATCTCTGGGAGTGTCCAAGGATGAGTTGGACAGGGCTTGGAGCAACCTGGGATAGTGGAAGGTGTCCCTGCCCATGGCAGGGGCTTGAAATGAAATGAGCTTTAAGGTGCCTCCCAACCCAACCCTTCCTGTGATTCTGTCCCCAGTGATGGCCTTGATGGCCGTGTCAACTGCTCTGCTGCTTGTGAGCATTTCACCTCCTCTCTGCAGCATGAGCTGCAGCTTTTGCTGCCCTTCAGAGCCAGCTCACATTTGGTGTCGTTCCCAGCTGCCACTGTCACCTGAGACTGAAGGAACACCCACCACGCCGTGCAAAAGCTGCTCTGCTCAGAGAAGCACAGAGAACCTCAGGCTGGATGTGTGAGGTTTTTTCAAACAAGTGGGAAGCTGGGGTGTGACCATCTCTTTCTCTGTATATATTTAAATGTGTATACGGCACAGTGGAAAAAACGTGACACTGATTTCTGAAAGGTGCAGTGTTTCCAGGCCACGGGAATGTGCTGGGTACTGCCATCCAAGGAAGATCTCTACAGAAAGAAGCCCCATCCCCTCCCCTCTGCCCCAGCACAAAGCTTTGATGTCGTGAAGTGAAACATTCTGCTAAGCAAGGACCTGTGTTTGATGCTGACTTTACAAGCAGGAGTGCATTAACTCCAGGCTGTATTGAAAATGTCACTCCTGTACCATTCAGACAGCCCATGTAATTGCCTCTGCTGCGGAGCAGGAGGAGGAGGGTGGCAGGGATCAAGGTATAGGAATGATTCCTGCAGCCTGCCCCCTCCTCTGCTGCTGTCTCTCTGTGTGGAGCTCAGGACATTGCTTCATTTCAATGGCTTTGTCTAGGGATGTTCCCATGTTTCAGAGGAACAGAGAACTTGGCATTTCAGCTGGTGGCTGCTGCTGAAAATTGCAGGAGTTGGACAGCCCCACTACAGCTCCCTGGTGAGGGCTGAGTGGCACAGACACTGCTGCTCACAGCCAGAGCTGCTGCCCTGGAGCCCATCAAGGGACACTGAGCTCCTCTTTGGTGAGACAGCTTTGTGACAGGGCCTGCTCAGGATGCTCCCCACTGAGGGGAATGGGGGATTAACTCACCACTGCACGTGGCCTGTGGCATCTCAGCACTGGGCAGGTTCACCAGGAATGTCAAATTCTGGGTAGAAAGTTTGTGTTGAACAGCTCTGAAGTTTGCACTGTATCTGTGTGGGTTTAGTTTGTAAGAGTTGCCTTTCCTGCCGCCCCTGACACCTTCAAACTGTTGAAATTCAACAGGTCGGGGCTGCTGACCGAATCCCTCACTGGCTGCATCCCACCTGGACGTTGTGCAATCCTCACCTCCATGCGACCTGCATGCTTTCCCCTGCTTAGAGGGAGGGAATATCAATGTGCAAACCTGAAATGATCACCTCAGCTTGTACAGATACGTGCCAAAGAGACAAGGCGCCAGGTTTTTTGACAGCTTTTTGACAGCTGAAATACTCAGATGTAGGGTTGTGCTTCATATGCTACCCCCTGAGCAGCTCCTACTGCTGTTTACACTGGTTCAGCCCATGTCCCGAGGCCAAGAACCTGCGAGATTGTGCCACAGGTGGTTGGCAATTGCACCATGTCCTCATACAGCACCTCCAGGGATCTTCTACAGCACCTGTCTAAAGACCTGGGACACAGGTAATCCCAAGGAGAGATGGGGCCAAAGATCTGTTGAGCTGAACCCATGGTGGGGCTTGGTATTTGAAAAAGTTTGTTTAAGTCAGTTTTTTACATCTTTTAACAGCCCACTGTTTGGAAAAACTCCCCCCAAAGCATCCCACTCTGCCAAAAATGACAGGGTAAGGGGAAAAAAGTGATCTTTTTAAAGCAGTGGTTCAGGCAGAACTAAAGCCCTGAACAAAGAGACAAAAATCTTTGCAGTTTTGGAAAACAATGGCTCTGTACCCTTACCTTCTGATCAACGACACGCTCTGCCGCCACAGCTTTAGTGCCAGTCACACCACTTACTCTGCTTCCCTGCCAAAAAAACCCTTATTGGATGGGCGTCAGGAGAGAAATCACGCAGTCCCGCTGTTCTCTCTGAATTAAACATTTGATTTCCCTGTGTTTTCAGGAAGAACCGTGAGCAGCTCACGCTGTGTCTAGTAACAGTCCACTTAGCAACCGCATTACCCGAGTGTATTTACCCCCTTCATCTCCCGAGTGTGATTCCTCTAGGCAGAGCCCGTGCCTTCTCCATCGGCAGAGCTCGGCATCCCTCATCTGCATCCACAGCTACGATGCCAAGGCTTGAAGACGGCAACCTCCGTGCCACACACCTGGATCTCCACCCACGCTGACCGATGACGGACCACGAGCCCGTCCCTAAACTCTTGTAATTCCTGCATTTTCCTTACCGCTCTTCCCTTGACATGGGCCAAAGGCTGGGGAAGTTGTGAGCGGCAAAGTTCCAGGCGGGCAGAAGATGGCAGCAACAGCCCGGCAACCGCTCTGCTTCGCGAGGTAGGGATTTCTTTCCTTCGGGAATGCCGGGGTGGTCTTGCAGAGGAAAGGAGACATTTTCACCCCTTTGGATTTCAGGATTGTGATCGAGGCCCAAGAGACACCGCTCCAGGACTGGAAAACCAAAGGAGACGGCTCGGCATAAAGAGCTTGGTGCGAGAAGGAACATGCAAGCATCGCCCATGCACTGGAAGGCCTTTGCTCTTCCAGCCTGGGTGGATCATTACAGGAGAATTCCATGGATTTTAACTCCTCGGTGCAGGTACATGAGGCCCGGCAGATTTTCTGCATGGTCTTCCTGATACAGGGGATGTTGTCCCATGGGAAGTGGTGGGAAATGGGCAGCAAGCATGGAGGAGCAGCAGTGCTGGGACAGTTCTGTGCTGTGCTTCCATTTGGGATGTTTTTTCTTTTAGTCTTTGGTCATTGCAGGAGACTTGTGTGGGTTTTAGCTCCTGGGTGCAGGTACACAAGGCTTTGTGGATTTTAAGCTTGACATCCCCTTTGCCTCGTGGAAATAATTAGGAAAAATTAGAAACTCACTTTTTTAGAGCTCTGCTTTTTCAAGGACATGGCAAGCAGATCCTGAACACTCCACTGCGGTGGGGGTGTAAGCTGGGATGGGCTGGCAGACACTGGAAGTGACATGTGGGAGAGGAGGGAGATCTGAACATCACACTGCCTTGCACCCTGGATTTAACCCTCCTCTTTTCTTCAGTCTTCTGCACCTTTTGCATGTAACATGCATGTAACTTTTGTTTATGTCCTGTTCTTAGATAAATTCTTTGGGGTGGGATTTACAACATCTTCCAGCTCTGCTGCTAATTCTCCTCCTGAAGATCTTGGCCAAGTCACCTGTGTAAATTCAGTGTCCACACTTGTTAAAGGGAGTCAAAGGCTCTCTTCTTGCTAAAGAGCCTGGAGATGTATCAGTGAAGAGAGGCTTGATTTATTTTTTTTTAATTATTTTTTTAATTTTTATTTTTTCTATTTTGTGAGAGAGTGTGCCTTTGCAGAAGCCTGTGGTGGTTCCCAGCAGTAAAAAAGGGCTGTGTGATGCCATCACAGTGTGTCATCACACTGGTTTTCCCAATGGGGAAACGAAACATTCAGGGGCCATGGGTTGAGTCAGAGCTCACAGAGCCAGGGGATGAGAACCCTGATCTGCTGACTCTCCATCCCATAGTTTAACCACAGCTTTGTCCCTTCCCCTCAGGAGATCTCACACTCCAAAACTGCGCTGCCACTTGTGCATGATTTTTGAAGAAAGCTATTTTCAGAGAAAATAATGCACTCCTTGGGCTGAAACATCTTATAATAACTCTCTGTCCGGAAGGCGGATGAGAATGTATGTGGGGGAGGGATGATGAGACAAAAAAATTTGGGGGGGGAGAAACCAGTGCAGCTATTTGTCACCGTTGTGACCCTAAGAGGAACACAGAGCACACCCAGCAGTTGCTGCTCCATGCAGCAGCCACCTGACAGAGACCCAGGGCTGAGGTGAGGTGTGGCTGTGCCAACGTGGCTGTGCAGCCCATGCCATGCCAGGTGTGGGATAAACCTGGCATGACTGTACTGGAGGAGGCTCCTGGTTGGCAGCGGTGATCACACCACCCGTGTGTCTTTATCTGCCAGCGAAGCAGCGCGTTTGCAGGCGGCCACCCTTTCGTCTGGGATCGGGAAGAGAGGCGACTTCCTCTCATAAAATCCTGCGAGAGGTCTGAAGGGCAGAGTGACAGCAATGGGACTGAGAGACAGGATCTGTGCCCTGATCAGAGCTCCAGCTGATGTGCCACAACGTGGGATGCACTGCAGCTGAATGGGTGGGAGATTTTCTGTGCATCCCCTTTTTCCTTTTAGGATTAGGCTCCAATAGGTGGTATTTTAGTAGCTTAGGGGGAGAGTGCCTTTCTTACTAGGGTCATGATCACTAGCCTGGTGCCTTGTGGTGATGTGAAGGAGAAGGGAGCAGACCTGAGCTGAGTGCTGGTACCATTTTTAGATATACCAGGTTGTTACTGGATATCATGCACAACTTGGGTTGGAATCCTGCAAAAGGACCACGAACTGGCTCTTCTCTGGGGCAAGTGGATTTTAAAATATCAGCTGTGGTCATAGAAGTGCTGAGACTACACTCCCATGGAAAATACAGAGGTGGGAGGGAAAATATCTGATACAGCTCCAGGATGCTCAGTATTTCTCAGGCAAAAATCTGCACTCATGCACACGAAGCCCTAAACATTTTGGACTGTACCTGCAGAGAGGACTGGGCACTGCACATCTGGACAGTGGAGGTTTGTGGGAGCATTAGCTGTGGTTTGGGAGCTCAGGCTCCTGGAGCTCAAGCTGGACATCTGCAGGGCAGTCACGGCGTGGGCTCTCTGTGTGCTGCCCTTCACATCTGCCCTTGCCAGGCATCAGCCCTCACCTGTGAGCTGGAGTGGACAACTTGAAAAGCCTCTTGCTGCACTTTGCCACAGGGAGTCTGCCAGCTCATTTCACCCATCAAATAAGCATACGGCCAGCAGTAATTGCTTCTTGTCTCTGCTGTACAGCCCTGATTAAAAACCAGGAGCACAGCCATCAAGTGTCCTTGCCGTGGTGTTTTCTGCCCAGAGAAACAAATGCTGCTTCCCACCAGCTTCCAGCTTCCCTCCTGTAAGCGAGGAAGATCTCACCTGAATGTACCTGCCATGAAGGCAGATGCAGCCAACTTAAATGTCTGTGAATGACCATGCCCCTGCCCAGGATGACTGTCTGGGGGACAGACTGGTGTTTCTTGGCTGGCAGTGAAGGAAACAGGATGGTCAGCTCCACCTTCGAAGCAGTTCAGATGCAATTGAAATGAATCCCTTGCGGAACCCTCCCGGCTTCTGCTGAACGACGACACAGATGGGTCTGGCTCACTGCACGCAGCAAAAGCCACTTAATTACAGCAGCAGCTCAATTTATTTGTTTTGGATCATCTTTATTAGCCATCACTTAAGCTTGTAATTAAGGGAAGAATAGGGACTGTAAAAAGGGTACCATCCTGTGCTGCTGGTCTTCTCCCTGTGCTGCAGCAGCTGAGTGCTGCTCCAGTCTGCTCAACACCTTCAGGACTCTCTCCTCTCCTATATGGATAGCACTGCTGTCATCTGTGCTCCAAATGCCTGCTTGATTCCTGGAAAAGCATGGCAGTTTTTTCCTGGGACACTTTTAATTGACTTGGGTGGAATACCTGATGCCCCAAACATTATGTAGGCACAACATGAGCAGCAGGTACTTCCTGGAGGGATGTTGCTGCTCATCTCTTAAAAAAATATCCTGTTAGGTTAGTACTCTCTCATCCAGTGGGAGAGAGCATCAAAATCCTTGCAGAGACCCTGGCAGGAAAAACAGAGGCCCAAGGAGTGAGACGTGGCCACGGGAGCCCAGACTTTCTCCTCAGGAGAGAACACTGCTCAGAAACACAAAGCTCCATCACTGCTCTGATTGTGGCTGCTGTCATGTGCTTGAATCCTTGTGTTCAGTGGAGGTGTGGCTGTTCAGGTGCTTCTTCTCAAGTGCCCAAGATGTTCCTGTGATTTTCAGCCTGCCTCTGTACTACTGCTCTGAATCTCCTCCTCGCAATCCTACATCTTGATTGCACTCTTAGGGCTGAAGGGCAGCTGTGACCAGCACCACACAGCCATTCTCCACCATTCCTGATCTGAGACTCAGTCTTCTTTTGTGCAGCCCGGTTCTGGGATTCCTACATCTTATTTTAAATGCAGCCTGAACAACTGCAAGCACTGGCAGGAAGTTTTAATGAACTCTGTGTTTTTAACATCTCATCCATGTCACCATGATGTGTGCTCCTGGACCAGGACCCACCACAGCCATCAACCCTGTGGGATAAGCTCTGCTCCCAGGAGGTTCACAGGTGAGCAGCAGGGATGCATCTCCAACCTAGCATCTTTGCAGGTGCCCAGGCAGGGCTGGACTTGGCTTTGAGAGCTGGCAGCTCCAGCCAACTACTTTTGTGTGGTCCAGAAGGAAACTCCCCAAACTGGCATCCATCCCCTGTAAAACCACGAGCAGCTCCTGTTTGTGGTGCAAGGGAATATGTATCAACTGTCAGGGTCTGCTCACGGACAGGAGAGAAGGCTGGATGTTGTATTTGTGTGTGTGTCAGCTGTTACAAGCTCCAGAGCAGTGTTTTTCCTTTATTTGTTCAAACGTCTCAAGGAACAATAGGATGCTGGACTGGGAGGGGAGAGGAGGAGTTTGCTCCTCCTTTCTTCTGAAGTGCCAGCATCTCACAGTGCTCTTGATATCACTCCTGTTTGGTGAATGATCCCGTGGTAAACATGGAAGTGCAGCGTGGAGAACCCCACGGCTGTATTTGTAATGAAGAGCCATCTCCGGGCTACACCAAACGAGGTTATTTGTGTCCTGGCACAGCCTTTGTTTGCAAACAACGGCCTCTCTAGGTAACCACACAACACAGCACAAGTGCCTATTTATTTGCATCTGCCTCTGCTCACAATAGTGAAGGAAGGGAACCCATCTGTTTGGGCAAGGGAGAACAAAAATACAGCAGAGGGAAGTTGGTTGCATTTGTAGTACAGGCAGCCCACAGAAAGAAGCCCGTGATTCTAGAGATGCAGGTAAATCTAGTGATTACTCTTTGCTCAAAGTTCAAGCCAAGTCATCTAACCAGGAGCCTGACAAGAAAAATAGAGACAAATAAATAATTCCTTCCTTACTGGCCTCATTTCTTGCTCAGAGACAAAACTCAAACCTCTTTGGCCGAGTTACAGTCCAGAAACTGCAGCCTTTCAATGACCTTACGTCCATCCCACGATCTTTTTCTGCACTGACTCATCACAGCATCTGCTGCCGTCACCTCCCCAGCCTCCTGGGGACCAGTTTTGTCACAAAAAAAAAAAAGGACCTGTGCAAAGGCTACATTTTTAAATGCCAGTCCTGGGCTTCCTGAAGATGATCCAGCCCATGAAGACAAAGCTGGCAGGTTTGTCACAATCTTGCCTTTGCTTGTTAGAGTCAGTTGGAGAGTTTTACAGATCTGTTCTGAAGGTTGCTGGAGGCTGGTTATTTTGTTTTAAAGTCAGGGCAGCAGCAGACAGGCAGCCACGATTAAAAGGAGAAATTTAAAAAAAAAAAAGTCACTTGGGCTTTAAAGCCAGCTGACTGCTTTTGACAGGCTGAAGGATTTTTTATGTCTGGATGTTCCTGACCTGCAAGGTGAGGGGACGTGTTGCCATGGAAGAGGATTTGAGCAGCTCCAGCAAACAGAGAGGAACCTCCACCGTCTTTAACAAGGGTCCTGTGCTGACTTGTGAGAGCCTTTGATCAGACTTCAGGTACCCTGGCATGGCCACATCCAGCCATTCCTTGAGCTTTGTTTCCAAAGAAAAGGTCCAAAATCAGACCTTTCTATTCCAGCACCAGCCTTTCTTCATTTCCCCTCTCCCCAAA
The DNA here is from genome assembly GCA_013397845.1 of Melanocharis versteri. Lineage (NCBI taxonomy): Eukaryota > Metazoa > Chordata > Aves > Passeriformes > Melanocharitidae > Melanocharis > Melanocharis versteri. The sequence goes on from VZTG01006062.1 coordinate 33,453, forward strand.
TCCCAAGACGAGGGAAAAAAAAATAAATTTAGTGCTGCATATACCTCCACATTTGCTTTTTATAAAGGGGTTGGAATGAAGGCACATTTCACTCTAAGAACATCCTGTTGGAAGGATAAGGTGCTGTTATCTCAGGCTGCTCCCTTAGTCTCCTCTGAATGGTTTTGCTTAGGTTGGGAGAACATTTCTCAGCAATTACATAGAAATTGGCTGGTTTGGTGCACTTCCGACACATTTTGCAAAAATACTTGATGTGCCACAAAAGGAGTGACTCAAATGAGGAAAAAAAATGTTTCTCAGCCAGAAAAGTCATGGAAGTGAAGAGCTCACAAGAGTTCAGCTGGTCACCCCTCAGCCTGAACTGTCCACAGCATCACCAGGGTTTATATTTGGATGATGTTCTCTCAAGGCTGAGTCATATTTCCTGCCTCGAGTTGCTCTGAAAGGCCGGTGTTTCAGGCAGGGTCCACACTTCTGTCTGATTCATGCAATAGGCAGGAGTGGCCCTTTCTGTTGCTTTCGGGTGGGCTTGGGTTACCCAGCGCACAGGAAAATTAGAGCCAAGCTGAGTAAACAAATATTGATCTACTCAACCTCAGGTCACAGCTGAGAACGGTGTTCTGAAGGAGCATATTGAAGGGGCAGGATCACATCAGAGGGTATATATGCAGGGTGAAATTCAACCCTGCTCCAGGGAGTTTGCAACCTTAGTACAATCAATAGGAGCATCTGAAAACGCTAGTCTCATTTGGGTTACAAAAACCCGTGTCTCTGAGTGGCTCCTCCTTTAGCAGCTGAGTGTAAGAAAATAATTAATGAACAGTCCAGAGCTGCTGAAAAGAGGAGGGGGAGTGATGCTGAAATAGCTGTGTGTCAGGGGCACGTGGGGCTATAAGTGGATCGGGATGGGAGCAGAGGAACAGCCCGTCTGAGGGAAAAGCAGGGCAGTGGGATAGACTTGCTTGAGATGATTAATGCCGACCCACACTCCACCATCATTCAGGGTATGAGCGTTCCTTTTAGACGGTGGCTTGCTGAATGTGCTACGTGGTAATTTTCCAGGTACTTGGCCATTTGACTTGAGGGTTTTTTTAAACATGCTGGATGAGATGTGATGTCTTGTGAGCACTGGAGTGGAGGAAGCAGAGCGGATTTTTCCCACTGTGGTGAATTAAGTAGGACGTGCTGTCTTCCCAAGCAGAGTCCCTGACCTTACCGTGTCTCTGTAGGGTCACAGTTTATTCGCTAACACCTTAGAGAAAAGCCAGAGCCAGCTGGTCTTTCCTCAATGGTCTGAGCTTTCCTCCAAAATCCACGTTGTGATTTCGGAGAAAAATTCAGACTATTGAGGTTAGTGTATTCAGACCAATGAGGTTGACTCATTGCAGGCCTGATCCCTGTCCAGCAAAGTCTCCGGGATTACCAAGAAAATTATTTTCCCAGTCATAGGATGGTTTGGGTTGGAAGGGACCTTAAAGATCATCCAGTTTCAGCAAACTCTCTAGTCAGACGGGTTTTCCCTGTTTTCTCTCCAGCAGGATAGAAGGACAGGAGCAACCATCCGTCAAAGCACATTGTCACCAGCCCGGCAGACAGCAAGCCCCGAGTGTGGAGAGGACAAGCTCTCACAAGCCCACATTTTTGGGCCTGGTTCCTGTTTCACGTGGCAGCAGGTTGGCCTCGACCCTGCCCCAATGGAGCAGGACATGGCAGCTTGAAAGGGGCTGTCGGGAGAAGAACAGCTGAGAGCCACAACGATCCCGGCGCGTGTATAAATAGAGACGGAGCTGTTATCCTGATGAAACGAGACCAGATGTTTCTCCCAAATCCCTCCTCTCTGCTAGTGAAAATTACAGTTTAGTTACAGCAGGGCAAAGCGGGCAGCAAAATATTTAAACCAACTAATGTTGGGAAGTCAAAGGGGCAAAATGCCTCATGGGGGCAGGGGTACCACGCCCTGTGATGCTACAGGGGTGGATTGGGCATGGCCAGAGTGGGAACCGGAGGATTCCCTCGCTGCCTTTGTTCTATTTTTCTGCTTCCTATCCCAGTATTAATGGGCTGAGTTTTAAAGCCCATGCTGTGGCTGCTTTTGTGAGGTAGAAATTTAGTGTCAGCACATGTATCCTGGAGCCAGTTGGCACGAGATGAAGGAGGGACAGCAGCAGCAGTTAAAACTGGGCCTTGGCTCTTTAATATTTAACTTTCCCCAGTGCTGGGGGTTTTTTTTAATCAGTTTGCGCATTATCTGCCATCCCCGTTCAAAGAGGGTTTTAGCACAGAGATTTCAGTGCTTAATCCCAGGGGCAGAGAAAGCGGAAGAGTCTCTCTGAAGGTTCCAGGGCTCAATCTGGCCTCAATTACACCAGCCTAAATCAGCAAAGAGTGGCCACGCCGGACTTCGCTGTGACCGCGTTGGGCTGCAGGTAACAAAATTAGGGGTCAGTCCTGTATCTCTCCAGGAGATGCCTCTGGTCCCTAAGGCTCCATCCATGAAGGAGTTCCCAGGAAGATATAAACAGCGTCAGACTGGCTCAGAATAAACGTCCACCTTGGGCAACAACTAGGGCCTGGCTGTGGCCAGCTGCAGATGCTTAGGAAGGGATATCGGAAGAGGGAGAGTATAAAGTGATCCTTCCTCCGGCATATCCTCCCAGCTCCCGGTAATCAGCAGTTGAGGGACTTCCTAAGCCGGAGGTTGCATGAATTTGTGTGATCCCTTTTGTTTTTTTTTTCTCATTCATTTATGCTTTTGGCCTCCATGACATCCTGTGGCAGTAAGTTCCACAATGTAATTATGTGTTGTGTGAAAAAGTACTTCCTTTTGTCTGCTTCAGACGTGGCTCCTGAACATTTCTCTCCATGTTCTTGTGTTCTGAAGAAAAGGGAAGAAGAATTCCAGGTCCATACCAGACCTCTCTTGACCTTTCCACACTTCTCTGTCTTTATTTGCCTCAAGGTTTTGTTCTTCCAAACTGGAGTCTCCTTGTTTTTCTAGTCTTTCCTCCTCATATGGTATCACTCCCACTGTCCTTACCACCCTCCTCCACATCTCTTCTCATTTTATTATTGCCTTTTTTTTTTTTGAGATAAGATCACTGAAGTGAGACTTGCTCACTTCTGAAGACATGAATTCATTCTCCTGGAAGAAGGTCAGCTCAAAAGCTTTCTTTTCTCAAGTCACACTAGCTAGTTTGATTTCTTCTACAACACATACAGCAGTCTTGACCTTAATGAAAATACACGTGCAGCTCTCTTGAAATACTTGGATTTAATCTATTCTGAGCAAACCCCCAGCCCTAATTTAACTAGAGCCTGTGGGTTAAAATGACATCCACAAGTAGATCAACTAATGGGGCTGGTTTACATGAAGGGAATTTCATGCATGTGCTTATATTACTGCTCATTTATGCCTTCACAAATCCCCTGAGCACTACTGGTGGAGAAGACCCCCAGCCAGAACAGCTGAACTGGTGAGCATGAAACTTGGTAGTCTCTGATTTCCAGGACATCTTTATTTATAAAATATGTCTATTTTTGCTCCTGTCATGCCCGCAAAACCAGCCTGCCTATTTTAGTCATCCCTGCTCTTTATTATTGTTTATGTTGCCCTGAACCCCAGGAATAAAGCCTGGGGACTGGATTTTGTCTTCTGCTGCCATGTGAATTTTAGAAACCACACTAGCCAGTCCTTCCAGACCTTGCTGTTAGGATGGCTTGATCATACTTGCAGATCCAACCAGTCCTCACTCGATGGGAACCAGTCGCTGGTGTCTTCAGCCGCCCCTGCGTAAACGTCGTCTCCGGACTGTGCGGCAGCTTTTTAAAACTCCGCTTTTGGCAGAAGCTTAGCAGCCACATCCTTCCCTCGCAACACGCCAGCTCCTCTTCTGCTTCTCAAAGTGGCTTCATCCCCCTTTCCCCCCGTGTCCGCCTGTGCGAGTTTCCTGCAGCAGGGAAAGAGCCCAGGCTCGTGTGAGGGATGGGGATGTCTCTGGGAGGCTGACGGTATTAAGGGGGCTGTGGGGAGAGCAGGAGGGGAAAACCTTGAGGAGTTCATTGGATTGTGGCCACTAAATGATAAGCTGGGAGAATACGTACATTTTACATTATCAGGAGCAGTGGGAATGAGCAGGGGTAGAGAGCATGTAGGAGGGAAAAGCTGCTTTTCCTACTGCTTTACAGTACTATTATGGCAATTTATTCAGATGTCTGCTCTGGAAGGAGTATCCTGCACACCCTCGGCTCCCAGAACTTTGGAAACCACGCTGCAGAACACGTTTTAGGGTGGCAAGGAGCAAGGAAATGTTATTGGGTGTCCCAGGTGTGCTGCTTCTGTGCAGAATCACCCCTGTCACAGTGGCAGAAAGTCAAATCCTTGCCACATTTAATTCTGGTTTAACTCCTTCTGGTTATAAGGGTAGTTTTAAAATCCTTTTTTCCCAAAGAATCGAGGCTGATGCCATTAAACTCACTGGATCCTTCTTTCCTCTGATCCTGTCTCTTACCTCCTACAACCTCAGGAAGTGCTGAACTCACTGATCTGTTTCAAACAAAACAAATAGAGGCATAAAGGTCCAATCCTGGGGAGTCGCTGCGGGAATAATGAAAAATGGTAGAAAGGTAAGGCAGTTGAGATCCTACAAGCCTCTTCACTGAGGGTGTCCACCCTCTGCCAGATATCAGGTATGAATCTGTAGGAAATTGGACTACACCAGTTCTGCCAAGCACCAAACAACCTAACATTTGGAAGAAGGAGGTTTCTTCGTTTTCCAACTCAGCTTGGAAATCACAGCAGGGTGCATATGCCCACCATGGAAGAACCCATCCTGTTCTCGCCCAACTGGGAAGAGAATGACCCAATTGTAGAGCAAGATTCAGGTCAAGCTCTCAGTCAAGCATGAGACAAACTCACAGAAATGAGGTTTCATCAATTAATCATGGGGCTGGCAGGACTTTTTTTCCTCCACTGAAATAGTTAGTGCAGCTTCCATCGCAGACACAGCTATAGAGTGTGAGGGTACTCCAACTCACTGGGATCAGGAGGGCACTGTTCACTTTGCAAGTCCTCAGCTCCCAAGGGGAGCTTTTGGGAACTCCTAAGACAAACCTTCAGGTTCCAGCAATGGATTGGGACCCGGCAAGCTGCAGAGCTCAGAGAGTTACGGTCCTTCCTTTCTAGGTGAAGTTGCTGTTCTTCAGCCACAACTTGCTGTGTAAGCCGTCTTATTCTGCTCTGCTGCAAAAGAAAACAAGATGACACAAGTGTGCTTAGAAGGTGTGGGAGCTGTTATCTACTTTAAAGCGGTTTTATGGCAGCATAGCTGCCACAGGTCCACACTAAATCAACCGCTCTTTCAATAAAGAAAAAAATGTTAGTGCCTTTAAGTTGTGTACAGAGGTGAGCCCTTGGAAACAGCCTGTGCTAATGGAGATAATCACTGGATCTGAGCGCTTGGGTGAACCTGTGCAGCTCATAGTGATCAGGGAGAGGCACAGACTCAGTCCAAGAGATTTCAGGGATGGAACCCAAACTTTTGCCTGCTTTGCCACCTTCCCTGAAAATTCAAGTCACAGTGCCATGATTTAAAAGACACAGCAAGATGCATGCTTTGTTCACAGCTATTCTGTTCTAGACTTTCAAAGAACATGCACCTTAAGCACTGGGAAATTCACCAAAATACAAAAGGGAAATAGAAAATCAAAACACGGTGTACTCGGGGAGGTCAGTAAATAGGCATTCAGGACAAACCAGCCTGCAAATCCCCTAAATGAAATGCATTTAATCAAGCCAGGTGTCCTCCTTTCCCTGCAGCACATCTCCTCATGTACCTGAGACAAACAGCCAGGGTGAGTGCATGAAAGATTCATCAGCCTCGGCCAGGCGTGCGAGCGCAGGTCTGAGCCTGGGGAACCGCACGGCGGCCGCTGCTCCAGCCCAAACCCATCACCCCCGCGTTGCTGCGGCGTTACTGGGAGAACGGGCCGCTGTGAGAGGATCATCGCGATTGGCATTCC